>JAZGTI010002250.1:0-37475 GCA_036877585.1 Botia kubotai
TAACACTCAGGTAACACTCAAATAACACTCAGGTAGCACTACAGCATTATGGAGGTGTGTTATCCAGTCAAGCACAACTGTTATATATTCTCTTGATATAATTTTATAGAGGTTGCTAATTTTTATTTAAATGTAAAATGTATAACCGTATAAATGAGTTCTAATTAAATTTCTATATCTATAGGACAAATAAAAGATTAATTATCAGGATGATTCAACTGTTAATTATGATGTTTCAAAATTAACAAAGCTACAATACTGCTTTTATGATGAGCATTTTAATTTAAGGACTGTGTCTGATGATCCAACATTCTCTCCTCTGAAATGAGACTCATCTTCATTATATGATGAACGAGCTGATAGCATGAGATGCAGGAGATTTCTGTCTCATCCTGATGGCCTGATCAACAGGAAGCACTGATTCAGATCTACCTGTCATTATGCAGCAGGCGGTCATATCTGATCTCACCTGGTTTAGAGTCTAGCAGAACAATTACGCCTGATTCTCGCCCCTCTGCCTCATCTCACAGCTCTTCATTCACATATTTTGCATCTTGAGTATTTCTCTCATTTAATATTTGAACCACTGAGGCCAAAGAGAGACAGAGAGTGTATAGGCTGTACAGGGGAATGTGGGAACTTAATGTTCAGCTGAGGTAGACGCCTTTCCCTCCTAAAACACTAAAGAACAACAAAAAACATAACAACTTTACCAAACAACTGTTTGTATAGCATTTAGATAGAAACTATGACATGCTAGTATATTTTGAACCAAAAGATTGATTTTTAGTCCTGATGATTAAACAAACAGATGTTTGTTGGAGGTTGGGTACAGAGTGTGTGTGTGTGTGTGTGTGTGTGTGTGTGTGTGTACAATATATGTGCCTCAGTATGTTTGCAAGAATCAGTGAGAAACTTCCTGTCTTGTTTTTCTCTGTTCTACTAGAGATATCTTCTAAGATTCCACTAGTCAATACAGCTTGTTTGACTAATTGAATATTCAATAAGTGTTTAGAGACTCTGTAAGGTGTGCATTGACTGAAACAATCCAATAAGTGCCTGTCCTCCACTACAGAGACAGACTCCTTAAGAGTCTCAGACCTGACTTAGATGGACCGAGTCTCTGTTTAATGTGTTTGAGTTTGCATGAACTTTATTTGGTTGTGAACTGTTTTGCAGCACAATGATTATTACATTAAAATCTGTTTTTATAATAAATTTGATCAAAATAAATGTAAAATAAATGTTACAAGTACCACACTACAACTCCACTGGTTTTCCACGTTGACATTTAATTTTTTTTAAATGAATGTCTGCATGACAAACACGTTTCTGTTTTGGCCGAGATTAAAATCATGGTACTGTAACAGTGATATTAATGCCATGACATACACTCATGTGCTTCTGAGACAGCTTTCTGACAGACACACAACTGTAGTTCTTCCAGCAGGCATCATCTCTAAAGCAAAACATCATCATGTTTCACACCGAGCTGTTGACACACTGGCTGCCAGGAACATAGTAAAATTAATACCACATGAATACAAGCATGAGCAGTACCCAAAATTATATCTGTCTTTTATTAGCATTATTATTTTTCATATGAATAGAATCCTAAATACAGTGTTGAGCAGTTTTCCAGTCCCGTAATCTTGCACATTAACATCCCATCTGCCTGCAACCTTCTTCAGTCAAAGTAAGGCCCAATCCTCATTGGTTTTCTTTTAGAGGAAGTGGTGGGAGACAATATTGTTTGTTAAATTGCAGCATTTTCACCCATAACAGCATCAAGAGTTCCACATTTAATTGCCATTTGTAATTGCACAATCTGAAGGTGCTGAGGCTTTACTCCTCCTTGTGTTGAGACATTCCCCATTTTAACTCATGTTGAGGCTTCTCCAGTCAAACATAAGATGAGGTTTGCCCATTATAGCTAATGCTGAGGCTTCTCCAGTCAAGCGTAAATTGAGACTACTCCATTCTAACTAATGCTGAGGCTTCTCCAGTCTAACTTAAACTGAGGCTTCTCCAGTCAAGCGTAAATTGAGACTACTCCATTCTAACTAATGCTGAGGCTTTTCCAGTCTAACTTAAACTGAGGCTTCTCCAGTCAAGCGTAAATTGAGGCTACTCCATTCTAACTAATGCTGAGGCTTCTCCAGTCTAACTTAAACTGAGGCTTCTCCAGTCAAGCGTAAATTGAGGCTACTCCATTCTAACTAATGCTGAGGCTTCTCCAGTCTAACTTAAACTGAGGTTTCTCCATTCAAGCATGAGCTAAGACATTCTCCCTTTATTCTTTAGTTTGCTATATTCTGAACACATATTTGCAGTAGCATGAGGTGTAAATTCAGGATAGTCAAATTAACAATTTAGTTTACCAGGCAGGTTACACTTAAATCAATCAATTACAATAGTTTAGAACATAGTTCAAACTACAATAATTAAAATGGTCAGCATAAAAAGACAAAAACAACAGAGTTCATGTCATATCTGGCAATACAGACACACCGCAATGATGTGGGAAGTTCTGGTTACAGAAAGCTTCCCTGAGTCTTTTGCCTAACCACCTTATATACACAGATAAGTCAAATAGAGTCATGAATTCTATAGCCAATTCAAGATTCGTGACCTGACAGGTCACCCAGCTGGGATACACTACAAAGTTCAGGTCTCCTGGAAAAAACACACCCCTACCAAAGGTGTAGATTATTTTCTAAGATTTTAATCCCTTAGAACAATGTATTCCATAATAATAGAAATGAGATCTTTTTACCAATCGCACCATAACCTTTAAAATGATACCAAACTCAAAATGAAAACTCAGTGACACTGTATGTTGCCCATGTATGTTCAGTGAGCTCCATTGATCTGATCTTAGAGGGAGGGGGAGAGTAAGAGGGGGAATGCAGAGGTGAAATCAGGGTATCAGTGTCACATGGGGGGAAAGCAAGGAACAATAGCTTGGGAACAACCATTAAATGGTGTTTTGTTGTTTAATGGTATGTTCCTTCAGATAAACCCAATCACTAGACCATTGATCACTAGACCTGCTGCCTTACATTGTCTTTGTCATTTTGCATGGTATTCTGTTCTGTTTTTTTTCTTATTAGCATTTTAGAGGAAATTATTCTGATGGAAATGAGGCCAAATGTAGCAAAGATGGCATTTTCCAAAAATTGTAATTTGATTGCTTCAGCAGCCCTTTGAATGGGAGAATGATGAAGTAATACAGTTATTCGACTTCAGCAACCTTGTCTGTCTGGTGGCTGTTGGACCGTTTATCTTCCCCTTTTATTGTTCAGCGCTCATTAGTCTTGTTTTCTTTTTTTTATATCCGCTGCCCAATGAAACGGTGGAGCTGTTGCTTTTGCCTCTTTAGAAAGATGTCGAATAAGAGGGAAAGCAAAGGCTAAATATTTCATTTAAGATAGTACATAAACACTGGATTCCATTTTTTGCAGTTCTGTTCTTTGAAGCTCTAGTGACACAGAAAACACACTTCATCTGCTGAGAGCGACAGGCTGTTTGTCTTGTCGAATACATTCAGTTTATGAGAGTTATGATAATTCTCAGTACTGTGAAGAGTTTGGTTACTTTGTAAATGGTCATGCAAGGGTAAGAGGTGTTTCTTGGCTTAAACTCCGAAACTCTGACACATGGAGGGGGGGTCAAAAACCCGGAACAATAAAAGAACATTTCAGACAGTTTGAAGGTCACTGCAGTAATCTGCCAATGCTGGTGTATCATTAATCACTGTGTGATTCTTTACTCCAGACGCCCCCCATCTCCATGCGCTATGATCGCATTCACTGCGGTATATTCCAGCACACGCAGCCCATTAGCCTTTGTTTAAAGCTTGCCCAGTTGCTGAGGTTATCTGCTACAAGGTTTTTTAAGTGTATCCTACATGCAAATGCTTTACACTGGTGGTCTGAGCGCATGTTTTTATACAGCAGTGACAGATAGACCGCAGGCGCAGTTGCTGGAGCGCATTGCTGTTCCTCATGACGAGTGTTGTCAGGTCACCTTGAATACTGTTTAGTCTAATGTAAGCACATTTCAACAGCACAGTATCTGACAAACGCAGACGACAGTGTCCACTCAGAGTATTGTGTCATTGAATGGGAAATGAGCAGGTTGGTAAATCTGAATTATTATCAAGAGTGACAGTAATTTGTCATATGTCTGATTTATTCAGACACGATAACCTCCTCTTTGTTCACGACACCTGTTTGAAAACATTATTATACACTGACATTTATAATCATTATAGAACAGTAAGAACAGAACAGTGTTTTTAGTTCAGTTGGGCTGGTGCTTGACACTTTTATTTTATTCACTCTGGCTGCATCTTTACAGACAAACATGAAACATCTGGTGATTTATTTACAAAAATAAACTGTCATGAACAAAATCTTTTCATAAGATAAACTTACAACAAATAACTTGATCTGTAAAAGGGAGTTTCTGTTTCGTATAATACTTTTATGTTCTGCAATAATACCTGTAAAACCCTATATAAAAAAACTATAAACTCCATTTATACATGATAATGTGTCTGACACTGTAACCTGTCAACACAAATACAGTACAGTATGTGTGAAACAGACTATATCTGCTTTATACAGTTACATAACGTCTCTGTTTTCTTGTGTGTAGAGTTGACAAGCAAATATATATATTCACATGTAATGCACTTAACTCTGTGTAACAGTCTCACTTTATGACACACGTAGCAGCACATTTTCAAAAGGCTCCTGCCAACTCTTCTTCATGTGGGCGACTGCGTCTGAGCTGCTGGATGAAAATGAGTCTCCAGCTCACTTTTTAAATAAGAACACAGCAGCCTCATCATTCTTTAGGACACTGATCATCTATTATGAAGTCTGATATGATAAAAAATGTCTTTCCTGAGTGAATGTGCCTTCTCTTCTCCAGTTCTGATTTCCATGGATCTCTTCTCCCCTTTCACCTTGACTGCTGACAGACATTAACTTTGCTGCACATAAAGGACATTTAAAAGAGATGTATGACTCTTCCTGCAGTGATGAAGTTTCTCTGCTTTAGGATTATATCTATATTCATTCTCATTATATTTGAATGACTTTGGTCAGTAATTATGGCCAAGGTTATCAGTGTTGAGATGAGAAACCTTTCTGTACCTTTTAATATATATATATATATATATATATATTAAGTTTATTTTTCTTTTTGCATTGGCAGAACAGCTTTAACTACCCAAATTGGCAAAAAGGAGAAATCCCAGTGTTAATGTATTGCTATGTTCCAACACATTAGACAAAAATAGTGATACAATAATTTTGCTGTGTGTTTTGTTGTTTTTGTTGTTGTTTAGAGTCTGCAGTAGGTCTTGGAGTACAACAGTCTGTAAATGAAACTACAACAAACAACATACAAGAAATAGAGAGAGACAGAAAGAAATGATTTTTTTTTTTGCCTTGTATCAATTGCACCAACAGACTAAAGAGGAGCTTGGATGTGGCTTTGGTTGCTAAGTGATTGTTTCTATGGTTCATTTGATAAAGAGAATCTTTACTGATGATATATTACATTCAGAGATGCTGAGGTGTTTGTAAGTGGCTGTATAGAGGTCATTGAGGTTAATCAATAACTAGATGCTTCTTATAATGCTAATGATATGTATTCAAACAGCACTTCAAATGTATAATGCTAATGATATGTATTGTATACGCAGCACCCAGGGAGGGGCTGTTAAATGGCACTGTGTATTCAGTCATGGCTAACAAACAATTCACAATACAGGAAGCCCTTCTTTCCATATTGCCGAATTATTCATCTTTTGTGAATGGCATTGAAAACAATTCAATTAATAAAAAGCAAGAGCCACGTAACTTCAACAGTAAGCTCATCATTTGGTGTCCTGTTAATTTCTCAGAACTGCAGCAAATGAATAATGAGCAACCTGTGTAGAAAAAATCTGTTTTTCACATTTAGTTTAATCTCAAAGGCTGCTGTGTCATCAATAATCGAGACATTCTGTGGCCTTCATACGTTTATCGACGTCAAAAGAATTCAAATGTGGAAATGCAAATGCTTTAATTCCATTCTGAAAGATTACAGTGCGGTTCACGCTTGCGGTCCTTTATTGATTGACAGACACATTTCATGCCTCTTTCATTTTTCTCTCGATCAAATTAGAAGCGTTCAGTGTAAAATTTCACCCTGGCTAACCACACGAGAGCCACTCAAATTAAAAGCAGATGATAGCTCCCAGTTTTCCAGTACAGAAGATTTTAACTGCAGGCTGCAGGTCAATTTCAATCAGCCAAAGTCAGCAGGCAATTGAGCCCCCACATCTCCACCCACCCTTTCTCCTGCTGTATCTGATTCCTGCTCTCTCTCTCTCTCTCTCTCTCTCTCTCTCATTTTCTTTCAACACGCCAGGCAATGTGAATGATAATGTCACCCTGAGCGAAGCTCCTCTCAACCTGTTGCGTTTTTCTGCTTTTGTCACTCAGACTGAAAATGTCCATCTGTCATCTCTATGGAAACTGCTGAATGTCTTTGTGTTGAAGTGAACTTATTAGGTTCAGAACTGAGAAACGGTTCTTATTAGCCTCTGTTACAGACAGGATCTGGATCTGGTTTCAGTTTAGAACGGTTCTGTGTCTGGCCGCTACAGAGAACGGCAGTACTGGATCAGAAAACCTGCTGGTCTTAGAACAGGAACTGCTCAGACTTCAGATCAGTGAAGAATGTTTTCAATATCATATGGATGATTTGATTGCTATGAATTACATTCAATATATATGAAAATAACTTGCAAAAGAGGCCTTGAATGAAATGTGATGTGTTTCATGCTGTGATTATAAAAATGTTATACTCAACAAACACTGCGCTTCTGCATTAAGCAAGCAAGTATTTCTATAAGATTTAATTTTGATGAATTGATAAAAAGCTCCTGAATCAGTCTTAAACTCTATTGAGGTTGTTCAGTCAAACGGAGTACCCCGGGGTGTCTGCCATTGGCTTCCTTTAAAAGGTTTAGCAGAATCACTGAAGTGTTCACTGAAGTTGAATTATTCAACATTACAGCTTCAAATATCAAATATCAGCATTTTTTCAACATCTGCTTATTTTTGTGATTTATAGGACATCAGAATCCACAGCTGTATTGGAGATGGATGGATTGTCGGAGGATGTTGTGCTTCACTGGGTCTGCAGAACCATCAGATTCTAGAGAACAGAACACCAAAGCCAAGCGCATTTATTAGTCTGTAGGTTCCTTTGGACATCTAAGCTAGCTTTGTCCTTCTCCAACCTGCATTTCTAATGCATTCACTGCATGCATGTTATTAAGAGGCACTGGACTGGTTTGTGCCTCAGTGTATTCAGATACATTTGTAAAGTCAAACCATCCACAGCCAGTGACCATGATGGGCTTTTTAAAGCAGACTGAGATGTTTAATGGATCTTTACACCCAGGATCACTGCACCTGTGGGAATACATTACAAGCTACTGAATCACAGAGAAAAGTGGCAACAGACACATCAGCCATAATTGGGTTTCTTTGGAGTGTTAATGTGAGTGTTTTATTCAAACCTTCGAGAGGTGTGTATGACCCTGATTTTGATGGTTATGTTGTGGCTAATGTACTATCTTAAGAGCATCCTTAGAGTCTTCCTTAACACATTTTGCCTTTGAGCAGCTTCACAGTACAAATTCATAATATTGACTTTACTACTATGTTATAGGTTTTAATGTGCACAGTTCCTTGTTAAGTGTGATTCTAAATATACTGATGTCACCAAACATCTCTTTTCGTCACCAAACGTTTTTCATTAAATATCTGTTTTTCACTTGGAAATTTGTCAGATTACATATTATCATACAATAGTTGGGAATTCCACTTCAATATTGACAGTGTCTTGAATTGCCCAGAGAATCAGACAGATGAACTTAAATAATTTTATCTTATCTGAAACTGATGGAACTAAATTTCACATTTATAGATCCAAATATTTGAACTCTATTTCTTAAATTCACAAGAAAATTTGAGTTTGAATTTTAATGCCTTACACTGTTCCATATATTATAAGAACAATGCAGCTGTAAAACATTCTTTTATTCTTCTGTAATCTCAACATTTGTGAAGCTGCATCTGAACTGTGCACCCCCTTTTCTGTCATTTTATTTTCTTTCATTCTTTATCATTATTTTTAGTGTCTTGTTGTTATTTGCTATTATCTAAAATTGGCATTAATATACTGCCGCAAATGGTGTTTGTATTTTGCTATGAGCATTAATTAATAATAATAAAAACTACTACAGTACTAGCAAGCTTCTGTTACACTGGCCTATGCAGATTTCATGCATACAGCTGTCGGCCAGGGTTATATGTTGAGGGCCCACGGCTGTGATCTCTGTAACGTCAGCTCGGTTCAACCTGCTCTTCTCTTAAACTCCAGACTGCCTCTGACTCACGTCTGCTCTCTGCCTCTTTGTCATCCCCTTCCTGCAGCTAATTTTTTTCTTTTTGCAGGCTGACGGTGGTAGATAAAAGTCAGGACCCATCAGAGCCACTGAAGCAGGGTGTCCAGGAAAGTGCCTGACCTAAATGCCTGAGTGCATTTATCTGGCTAACCACATTCAGTGGGCCGTGGAGGTAAAGATCTTCCACCTTTTGTGGGTGTGTATAAATTGCTTGCTTGCAAAGTCCAGTTTAATCCACTCCCTTCTGAGAGACGTTAGCGTGCGAGGACCCTAATTGGACACTGACCTCAACTGACACTGTATAAATGCAACTAATTACTAACACTATAAATCTAATTATATTTTAATACAGTATTCTGACATACAAGTAGTTTAGGAGTGCTGAACGGTGCTGAATAAACACTGACATGCAGCTTCTAAAGCAGCATATATCAGAAGCTCAGTCTGTCTTGAAAGGTTTATAAGTTATCATTAAAAATCTAATTACTCAATGGAGAAACTAAATGTTTTTTATTTCCCAAAATGACTATTGTGCTCTGTTAACTTATAACTGCGAGGTTGTAATTTAGTCGTTCATGTGAAACAGCTCTATAAGTCATGAAAAACAATGGCAGGTGAGATCATTTACTGTTGACGGACAGCGATTAATTGCTCGTGGTCTTTAGAACTTGTTATGGTACTTTAATGAGGCAGTCAGCTGTAGGTGTGGTGTGTTCTGCTGCTCATTAGGAGACTCATCAGTCTGTAAACAGCAGGAGGACGCTGATCTCACGGTACCAGAGCACTGGCCATTGACCTACGTGTCGAGCTAAAGCTTTTGATTAAAGAACAATTTCAGTCACTGGCCAGTAATGGATTCTTACGCAGATGATTAATTACTGCTTTAATTGAGGTAATTAAATGATGGGTGCAAAGGAGAGTCCGCCAGCAGAGAGGAAAAAGGCGCGAGAGTGCCGGCTTAGCCTGAGGTGTCAAACTGGCAGATTGCCATAATTACTGCTGTGAAATTGGGGTCACTGTCAACGTCTCCTGAAGCTGCATTTATACAAATTTAATCAGGGGTAACTGGTTGCGAACTTGGTAAATTTGTATTATTCTGACTTTATTGACAAGCTTCGCCATGAGTGTATCTGGTGCGCATGCGTGTTTGATTTTTAGACGACTTCCTGTGAGACAGATTGTTACCTTACCCTGAGGGAAATGTCTGTATTAAATATTATCACAAGGAATATACAAAATATCACCAGTCATACTTGTTTAATGTTAATAAACTGTATTATATTCATTTTGGATGTGTTTATGTTATATATGCGTAGTTTAAATGGTTAACTCAAGTTCATACCTTAACGTGCTACTTTTTGTTAGAATTTTTCTTTAAAATACATACTTTGACATTTGCAGTTGTACTGTTCGCATAAGTATCCGAATTTAATTTTTTCTTTATGCAATTATGATTTATGATAACCAGGTATAATAATTTTAAACTTTTTGTTGTGAAAATTCTAAACAATGTCCAAACAGACGAGATTGTGTATGTAATATACTGTATTTGATTGGATTTTATTTTTGCTTCCATTCACTTCTATTGAGTTTAGAAAACTGTAAAGTTTAATTTCACGTTGCTCTGCCTGTCGCAGCTTTACCTCTGTTGCAGATTCTTTTTTGCCAGCTTGGTAATTAAGGTATAGCTACACACCTTTTATTTAAAAATCAATGAGTCTGATTCTAAAATCTGCCTCTGTAATAAAACCATCATATATGATCTTGACGTTTTATAATTTCATTTTGTAAAGTAACAGTACAGTAACGTTGCACTTTTAACCTTGTCTGTGTAGTGAAATATCTGTTGATTAGCAGCTGGTTCAGTTTGATCCAAATCAATGTAGTCAAACATTTGACTTCATTCATTCTGTTTAAGTGGCTTTCGAAG
Organism: Botia kubotai; assembly: GCA_036877585.1. Lineage (NCBI taxonomy): Eukaryota > Metazoa > Chordata > Actinopteri > Cypriniformes > Botiidae > Botia > Botia kubotai. The sequence goes on from JAZGTI010002250.1 coordinate 10,410, forward strand.
TCATATTGCTTTGTTTTGCTGTCATTACTGGCCTGCAGTCTACATGGGGCTCTTTCCTGTTAGCACTAAATAAGCATGTTAATTGAATAGTCTTAAAATTGTGGCAGTACTCAAAACCTACATGTTCACTTATAAGAACTGATGTAAATAATATAAATAAAATCTGAACTTAACAGAGATAGATAGGGTGGAGGCATAATCTATGGCAGTAACTGGATGTGCTCTTTGCTCTTTCTGCCCTCAAAGAGCCTCAATTTAGGTCACTGCTGTGTTCCCCCGTTTGCCTGTCAAGTTGAATATGTAGAGACTGGCCGTGCCTGAGGACCTCGCTTAAAGATATCAGTTTGCTGCTAGTCTGCAGAGAACCACAGGCAGGGAAAATTAGGTCCATTAGACTGAACACGGTCTCTAGGGTGTAGGTCCCTCAGCCTGTGCTGGCTGAACTTGGGTTTGACTTGCTGTCAATATCTGACAGATGCCAGAGTCCTCTAGGACCCGTGGCATGTCAGTGTTGGAGTTTTTGCATTAAAAGCATTGAGAACTGCATCTATTATGTGTCTAACTGGAACTTTCGAAAGGAATGTGTATCCATGTTCTCCTTAAACACGGATTTTTAAATTGATGACCAGAGTTTAAAGGTAGTAATACAATTTGCAGTGGTTTTACTCAAAGGATATCAGGTAAATCTGTTTTGCAGACATGCTTTGTGATTTTAACATCACCTCAATTGAACAACTCTAAATTTTACAACTTTGATCATTAGTGGAGCAAATGACCTGCTGTTTTCGGTTATTTTTGGTGTTTTCTGAGAAATTCGATGTATTTGGTAATGGATTTTTTATTTCCCTTCATTTCTATTGATCTGAAAACTGTAACCAAAACTTAACTTCCTGTTGTGATGCCTGTTGCAGCTTCATTATGAAGTTTCTTAATGAAATAACAGTTGAGTCTGATCCCGGAAACTGTCACTGTAGTAAAAGCATCAAATATAATCATCTTAATGTTTTCAGACAATATACACATTCACTTCAATAACTAGAGATTCTGGTCCCATTTAAGCTCGTAAGTATTAAAACAACTTACATGCTTTGTAGAACTCGTGAAAATGGATTCAGAAACAGTCAGGCTGTAATTTCACCTCTTTAGCTCCTCATTGAAGCAGAAAGGAAACAGACCAACTAACCAATCAGTGCATGACAAGCAGAGCTTAAATCGAACCCTGGTGGATCTGTAGATGGTACTAAAGTAAATTCCAACTTTGTGCAAGACTCACCGACAAAAACCACTCACAAACAGTCATTAATAAAAACACTGAATGCATTAAATGCACCTTTGAGATAAACTGTGTTCTTCATGCGTGTTGAAGAGAACAGATCCCTTAACAAGTCTAAAGCGCTGCTCATTGACGGGCAGAAATGGGAGTCATGGGATGCTGTTTTTTTTGGTAAAGTTTCTTTTCCGCAGGGCTGACTTTTCTCATTGGCTGTTTCCCTCATGGATTGATACTGGGTACAACATGCCAGATCCCATCTATATAATGAGATTAAATTACCTTGACTTGCACACTAAAGAACCTTCCGTTGTAGCCAAACAGACTCTCAACAGATGTAGCTGAGCCAAAGCCTCGACAGTTGCTAACATGTCACGCTGGGAGACACGAGGTTGAACCAGCGGCCCTGGAAACACGGTTCTTTCTTTCTGCCAAGCTGTTCATGTCCATTAATTAGAGCTGCCATTCCCAACAATAACACTGACAGAATTCTGCAGGAAATGCTCTGTTTGTCAGTGCTGTTTCAAAAAGTGTGAACGCTGAAGGAGCGATGCTCCAGTCTCTGTTGCTGAGATGCAGGTGTGAAGAGCAAACCTATGTAACATCACAACATCTCTGTGTTTCTGCTCTTGTGTTTAGTCAGAAGAGGACACTTGCTCTCGTCTGCTGAAAGGTAGCGCAGGAAGCTCAGCACAAGCAGGTGGTATAAGTCAAGCGTCATTCTCAGGTCGTGTGGGCAGAATGGGGCTAGTTCTGTTACAGGAAAGTTGTCACTGTAACGGCTGAACTGTACAATTACAGTAATTTTACAAGGTTAAATCATATGCATAAATGTTTTGTTGTTTTTAAACCTCTAATCTAAACCTTTCTAAACTAAGCTCGACGTCAAAGAAAAATCTCATTGACCAATCGCAAGAGATCTGTGTGATGTTAAGTGTTTTTTTTTTAAAAAGTCTCTTTTTGGGCAATAACAAAAATGTTGGAAAAATGACGTTGAAAGTAATCTAAACAAGGTGTGTGTCTATTAAAAAGTGTCTTTTAAAAGCAGACCTGCCCTGAGAAATATCCACTGCAGTATAAAGTGACAACTAGCCTCAGTCTGTCCCCCGTCCAGCGTTTTGCTTACAGAGACTGCTGACATCACGTCTGCTGCCATGGAAACATCACAGTCCACACAAGAATGAACATGTCCACAGAAGGGTGACAGGGGCCCATGCCAGATCGATCATGATCTATATCTGTGAATAAGCTTCTCCATGTTGATTCAATTTTCTATTTCATTGAGGGAGATGAAACATTGGCTTCAGAGGGCTGACATCATCCCCTGCTGTAGTTTTTGATATCTGGGCTTTTTTCTGTAATCAGTTTCTCTTGAAATATCTCAAAGAGACTGTCAGTATCTTTAGTGAGAAAATACAAAGATAAGATTTAGCATTGGAGTCAATCTCGTTGCACAAACGAGGATACTGTTTAAACAACCCTGTGCTTGTCTCTTTGAGGATGCAGTGACACTCAGTACAGTCCTGTTGTTTGTTCAGCATGTTCTGTTACTTTCATGTACTGATGAAACCTGGCGACAGGCAGAACATTCTGGAGTTTGTATTCTTAAGCTTTAATTGGAAGTTTGGTGGAAGACTGCAGGTTTTGTCATATGATTGCTTGTGGTCAGATGCAGGAGGTTGCAGGGCTCTGACTTCACTCTGTGTGTGATGTTTGTGCTTTTTTATAAATGAGTTGCTATTGAAGCAGCTACGAACGCTTCAGCTCAGATGTTTCTCTTTCACAGCTCAGGAAGAGTCATTAAGTTCCTTCATTTAAGTCTTTTTTATATTCTGATATGTTGATCGCAGAGTTCAATATCTTAGAAAATTGAGCACAATTTGAGACACCATTGAGATCTTTTCTAAACCTCTCTGTAAACCTCTCTCTTGAGAGCTCCTCTCTCTGTGGGGTAAGATGTAAGGGGTAAGGTGTATGGAAAGATATCCGATCAGTCTCATTTAATCTCATCTGTCTACATGAGAACAGAGATGTGATTTTTCTGCAGGGTTTTGCGATTGTTTCTGATGTGGATTCTGTTGTTAGATGTTGGTATACAAATATGAGCTTTGCAGTAGAACATGATCCATTGAAGATAAAAGGATTCTTTTGCAGACGTCTGGGTACTGGGCCTGAAAGTAACGTCTGGGTACTGGGCCTGACGTCTGGGTACTGGGTCTGAAAGTAACGTCTGGGTACTGGGCCTGACGTCTGGGTACTGGGCCTGACGTCTGGGTACTGGGCCTTAAAGTAACGTCTGGGTACTGGGCCTGACGTCTGGGTACTGGGCCTGAAAGTAACATTACTTACTTTCACTCTTAGAAGATATGTCTGCTATACAGAACATGAGTTTAAGGTCCCTCTCTACTCATGCGCTGTCAGAGCAGATGATGTTGTGTGGTCGGGTCCAGATGTTCGTTAAGGCTGAAACTGTTTAAACATTCATGCCACAGTTCGTTTGATGTTTACCAGTTTTTGAAAAATAAATAAAAGGTATTGTCTGCATTTTTATCAGTTTTACAGTTTGCTTAAGGATCATAAAAGTGAGAAATAAATAGAAAATCAGATTTAAAAGCAGTGTTTACACATCAGTTCTAATTGTGCTCTCCTAATAATAAAGGAAATATTTACAGAAAACTGATACATTCAGAACTGTACAAACTTTACACAGTTACTGCCTTCACATTCACAAAGTATGCAGAAAAGTTTAGCTAAATAAATGCACACAAAATACAAGCTCTCAGCTTTTATTTAGGATAGAAACATTTCAGCCCACTCACATAACTTTGGCAATACAACAGCATTGATATGCTGTATACACCCCTCAGGTGGCCTTTGGCTTCTAGTGTGACCCTTGAGAATGCTGTGTAGGTTGCTGTGGGCCAGGATGCAAACTTCCCTAGACACATCTGTGGGTACAATGCATCTCCTGAGCCGAATAAAGCCTCCACAAAGGGAATAGAATATCTTCATAGATAACCCCTGTCTCTCTCTCTCTCTCTCTTTCTCCTGCACCCAGAATCTAAATCAATCCTCAATTGGCTTCACTCTGGGCTAGCTGCCAAAACCATCTTTACTCGGCCATGAAACCGCTGGACCAGAGTGAAAAATTGGCACTGGAGTGAGGGGATGCTAGCAGAGTGGCGCTTTATGGCTGCAAACTCTTCTGAGAGTGGCAATCAAGGTTAACTCTTTGTTTTCGACTGGCACATTCTCTTTCTCAAGAGAGAGAGCGAGAGAGAGAGAGAGAGTTAGTGTACAGGTAGATGGATTACCAGCCCATTATATGAAGGAGTTCTGAGGGAACTTGTTCTTGATGAAATCTAGTGTTAGAAGCAGGACTTTGGCACAACACCAGCTGTGTTACGTCTTTATCAGTGCTAAATCAATAACCAGTGTGATCTGATGGCCTGTAAACAAAGGCTGATGAGTATGCATAGAAGATTTACTAAACCAATCGTTTAAAGCATCAAAACTGTCATGCGCAGAATATGTCAATAAAAACAGTAATTGACAGGTTTCCAAATATTTCTGCCTTTAATTGCATTATCCTAATATATCTTAATATATCTTAATATAAAGTGTGTTATCAAAACTTTTGTAGTGATTCACCACACAGGAGAACAGTTGAGAATCATCTTAATAGAGTGATCAAACTGAACAATCTATACATGAACAAATTACATGTTGCAAAAAGAGTTCATAAAGTCCGGTCAGCTTTCTGTTTGCAGAAAGCTCAAATTTGCTGAGTCATATTGTCATATTGGGTGGAAGTATTTTACAGAACACATGTTGATCCAAATGCTGCAGCCAAAATCTCTACAAATATAACTTAAACAACAAAAGAAAATCATTCTCTTTTCATTCTACCAACATAACAGTTTGAAATTAAAACCCACAGCATGTGATACATCATGAAATTAACTCATTAAAAGACGTGTGTATTTGTTGCATTGTATTGTCATCTAATTCAGTTGAATACAGTTGTATTGAGTGTTGTTGGTTTAATTCTTATGTTGTTGGACTGGTCTTAGTATGGAGCCCGTGATGCTCTGAGAGATTGTGTTGTGAAGAAGAACCGTCAACGTCTGCTCTTATATCCATGTGCCACAAACTGCAGCCTTCAGGGATTTGAGTGGATTTGATTTGCACTGTAAAGAATCTACCTGTCAGGCTCTGTCAACATGCCCCCGGGCTCCAGAGAGGACCAGTTTCACCACTAAAGCCCAAAATGAAAACTGATGGGAAAACTCCACGAAACACTGCGTGCTCTGTCTCCAGAATTAGAGCTTCATTCCTGTCAACAACATCTTTAGAATTCCTGTAGAACATTCAGCACTTTGTTTTTCAAGGAGACACAATGCTCAGCAACTGTCACTCTTGTGACACCTCTTATCGTTTCATAGCAGAAAGGAGTCATAATCGTTTCCAGTTCAAAGATTTTGATCATTTTCGGTGCAGAGTTGTAGACAGAAATGGAGTGGAACAATTAGACGCGTTCTTCCATTTAAAAGGGTGCGGAGATCTTTACTGCCATACGTCACACTGGTTAATACATTCAGTTCTCAGTCACTGTTGTTGGACTGGGAAAGTGCAGCTAAATGGAAGTTTTCCCATCCCCTATAGGAATCAGAAAATAAGGAAAACTAGGTATTCCTACAGACACCAACAATGGCAAATGTACTAACAAATGAAGTTATTTATACAAAACTCACTGCGCTGTGCTGGATTCACACTGTTATCCAGCTGCAGTTATTGTTGCACTATTACAGTATTTAAATGCTGGAATTATAACAGGAGTGTTTAGATTTAACATCGTAGCAGCTGATTTGTACACTTTCTGTAGGAAATGTGAGTGTGGCAGCATTTTGCCATGTCACAGCTAACCTCACAACTTTTACAATATTTGTTGTGTCCTAAATGGTTTCTAGGGCATTGCTATGGCGATGTGGGTGGTTGTTAGGGTGTTGCTTAAGTGTTCTGTGTTTGCACTCTTCTGTGAATTCTGCTCTGTAGATATGTCTCCTTCAATGCCAGTCTGTGGGATTTTGTTGCATGTTGTGTTGTCCAGCAGGAGGCACTTGACAGGTACGGTCACCGTAAACTTGTGTTGAGAATAAACTTAAATTAATAAACCAAATTAAAATAAAGCACAAATATTAAATGCCATCTTATGTTTCATCTATTCAGAGATGTTGAAGGAATGTCATGTCTAGTAGTACACTATGTAATGTAATTTATGTTATTATATGAGGTTTGTGTTTGCCCTTATCTCCGGTCACTCTTGATGAAGGCTGTCTGTCCAGTGTATTTCATTATTCTTGTCCTGTGTGGTATGTGTGTAGTGTTGTGTGCAGTGTTTTGTGTGAAACACTCATTGTGTAATGACTCAAACGATCTCTAGGCAATCAATCACCCTTTGTATCAGCACACAAAAGCCTGCTGCTGCTTTATGGAAATGTGATGATAACATCCTGTAAGAAAGGTCTCGGCTGATAAATAAACCACAAACGTGATGCTCACAGCTCAAACACCAGTGTGTCCGTGATATGATTGTTTTGTTGATTTATATTGATTTGTTCAGACTTGTTTTGTCATGTGTAACTGCTATTAATCTCGCTGTATTATTATGCATGACAACAAACTCCTTTATCTTCACTGGTGTAGTTTTTTGTAATCTTAAGACTTTCTTCTACTCTAACAGAGCAACTTATTCCACTTCATCTCACTCAGATTTGGCTTTATTAACTTCACCATAACCAAAACTCTAAGCGATGACTGTACAAAATCACAATTATCTGACTGATGGTGTATTTGCGCTTGTAGATAAGGTCACATGGATATGTTGCACACAATTGGCAAAATAACAGTGAGAACATACATGCTTCTGTAAATGAATTTGCCAGCAAACACAGAATGTTATGAAATGTGACAGGAGATCTGTGCCTGCCAATTTATCTAGGTGTTTGGCTTAATGCAGATTGCACAATTAAGAGACATGGCCTCAAACAAGTGTTTCACTGTTTGTCCTCTAGCTACAGAATCCTGAACCTCAGTGATCAATGAACATACTGGTTATTAGAAATATTTTGGCACAGCTGAATTTCAGATCAGTCAGTTTAAAAATATAACAAGAGGTTTTCAGCTACGGAACAAAATCATCACGGTTTTTATACTTTAAATATATGTAATAATATATACAGACTTCAGATCTATTTAGTTTAGTGCAAGACCGATATGTGATATGAGACCTTTAACAGATGGATCGATGTAGCTTCAGCAAATGTGGTTGTGTCTGTGACAGAAGGAGATCACAGTTTAATGGCTCCTCATACAAACATCTCAACTGATGTTTGACTGAGGTCAAAATTGAATATATATACATGTCATGATTTTAATAGAAGTTTTAATATCTGACAGACAGATGCTTGACTGATAATATCAAGCTTTAAAAATGCCTTCAGGTTATTTTAGACAGCTTAATGCTCATTAATGCTATTAAATGTTCTTGATGGATGTACAGTTTTTTGATTTACGGAGCTAGTACAGATGGGTACAATATGAGAGCTGTGGTAGGTGAATTTTCCTCACAGTGAGAGAGAGGCTTTATTTTAAGACAATATGTTTTAAAATGCACAATGCTTTTTTGACTGTTTCAATATAATTTGTGATTTTTGAAGATCAACATTCTTTCATCCTTGGCTTCAAGGCTTTATCCTTGTATATGAATTAATTTATACAACTAATTGTAAATGCATATGTAGTAGTGACTGTGATAAGCTCTGAGGTTCCACTAACTTTGAAACTGTTAACCAGTAATTGTTGCTCAAATACTGTCACACAGCTGCTTTCTACAGATGTGCTGAGTGCAGCACCTGAGACACAGAGACAAAAATATTATCAGCTGTCACAGCAGTGAGGTCTGATCAGGAGGCTGAGAGGGAGGTTGAGTCACTCACACAAGGGCAGATTATTGATCATGTTAATTACAGACAATCTGTATTAATTGCAGTTTCAGTGTGAGTTAAGCATCAGATGTACCGCAGCACATCTGCTGTGTGTCCTTGATCTATTGTCATTTACTGGTTACGGTCATTTTTACTGTTGCTGTAGGCTGAGTGGTTTGTTGATGTCAGTAACTCTGAGTGAAGTACAGTATTACACTTCAGAAGGTAGATCATTCCATACATGCATGTTTGTATGAAATATCACTGATATGTTACTGAAATATGATTATGAAAGTATGTTTGATCAGAGATTATATGTGAGTATCTTTAACAGCTCTGATCATCTTTGCTCAGTCATAATTACATTCAAAACATTTGATTGATATGTGCTTTAAAATGGCTACTCAAACCTATTCTTAATACCTATCAAGAACTCTTGAAAATTAACAGCAGCTCTATTATTAATTATCTGAAGTATTTTAGCATCATTTGCATAATTCTGAGATTAAATGTGTATATATATATGTGTGTGTGTGTGTGTGTGGATATGTTTTCTCTGCCTCCATTCAGAAGGAATTTGCACACAGTCATTGTACGCTAGGGACTGGAGCGAAAAGGAAGAGAATTCAAGAACCAATTAACTGGATCTTATCCGAGTCATTTAGATGCTTGTGATCTGAGAATAGAGGTCTGAGGAAGATCATTTTAGACACGAGTAGGATTAATTTTTCCCCCTCGGTTAGCTGTACTCAGTTCTATGTGTGACCTACTTCTAGTTCAGAAAGAATCTGAATGTGTGACAATTTGGGTGAGAGTCACATATATAAGATCATTGACTCTGGATTACTGGACAAAACAGGCTACAGTTCTGATAAAGTATGATGGTATTACACTGATGGAACCTGTTAAATATCTACATCCTGATCCTGCTTCAGTATTCTTACAGAAATTCAAATGAAAACAACTGCCTGGCACCAGTCAGAGTCTGTGTGACCTTGTTGAACTTGAAAATAGGCCGATATAAACAGAGGACCTTCAGAAAAAAGGCTCACTTTGATATCCTGTTTGTTTTAGGAATAGTTCATAAATCTTTGACAGTGTTGACAAAGAAGTGGAGACACAGCTGTAAAACATTATGAGAAAGGATTCCTTTTTTAAATTCACCTCTTCTGTGTGACAGTCAGAGTGATGTATGAAGATAAAGATGCATTCTTTGGTTAGTCTTGTAATGTATTTTGATCTTTATGAGGCTTTGAGTTATAGACTGAGGTCCAGTGGTTTTAGGGAGAAAGAATATTATTTTATCCAAAACAAAACGGCAGTTATGTTTCATACTGTAGTTAATGTTGATTTTTTCATAACTAATAGCAAAGAATGTTGTGGAATGGTGTATCTCAAAATGAATGAGCTCTAAATCACCTGACTGCCCCTCCCTTCTCAAAATAATTAGCAGCTTATGATGGTATAAAATAAGTGAGATCAATAAGAACAGTCAGTATGTTGAAGACGGGTAGATGCCATAACTAAGTCACATCGCCTGAAGAATCGATCCACATAGGCGAAAAATTGCATCTGCCTGAGAAAATAAATAAAAGGATTAAAGCATGTATAATCTGATTAAGGAAAGTAACTGTTTGCTTCAACAGTGGCTTAAAAGACTTAATGCTGTGAAATAGCACAGAGGACTGGAGCAGACAGCATTAAAGTCACTCACTAATGTCACTTATAGAGACTGTTGGTGTACTCATCACAGCTGATGATGAAGAGGGTTACTGTAAACATGCTCTTGGAGTTTGTTGTTAGTTTGATTGTACAATAACAATTCACTTAACTTATTTATCTATACACTGAAATATTGTTCTCCTTCAGACTGATACGAAACCTTTTAAAACAAACAGACAATCTTTCAAAACTCTCGTTCAGAGTGAAGCAGTCCACAAATTGTAGTTACTGAACTTGACATTGTCAAACACATGAATGAGTGATTGATCAGTTGGAGGACTCTACTGTGGTAACTAGTTACATGTAGACACACAGTCTAATAACTAATAATAACAATACAGCTGATTGGTCACTTGCTGCAGTGAGAATCAAGCTGGATATCAGGCTGTCAGTGTGGTCTGTCAAAGCAATACATGATGTAGATTCAAACTGTCGTCCAGATCTGCTGCCACTGTCTTAATCTGTCTGGAAAAGATATCAGTCTTGCTATATGTGTCATCTTATTAAAGCACTGAAGAACTGTGTCTGTGTGATGTGAATGATGTCAGAGATCAGCTGTCTACGGCTAGAGTAGATTTAACCCCAGATGAGTTTTATGCTGCGCTGCGCTGCCTGCAGACAGATTATTTGCATTTGTTGGATTTAAATTAAACTGTTATCTGGTCTGACAGCTTGTGCTAATACAACAGACAATGAGCACAAGACAGAAATTAGATTTTAAATATTTACATATTTGACAGATGTTTACATTAAATGAATGGCCTGTAAGTGTTTTATTAGTATGCGTTCAAAATCAAACCTTTGCCAATGCTACAGAAACATTTTAAAGAGCTAATGGAGACTTTCCTCATGACAGGAGAATGTCATTCAAAGACAATGTACAAACCTCACCTTTAATGTAAATATACAGTCAGTGAGAACTCCATTAAGTGTCATGAGATGTGAAAGAGTAACATCTGAGCATCAACCTTTTCCCCTGGGTCACATGTTATTTGTATGATTGACATTGTAACTATGGAGACAGGTTTGTTTGAAGCTGCCTATGAAGGATGTGGTATTTGTGTTTGGGTTGAGAACTTCAGTAATCAGAAAAACTTTCAGAGTGTGTGTGTGTGTGTGTGAGTGATTTCAATGTTAGAGAAATAAAATGGCAATAGGTCAGTGGGTTATGATGAAAGAATCTGTGGTGAAATTGCTTTGGATGATGAGGTGTTGACCAGCTTAACTCAGATACTGATTGTCTTGTCAAGAACTGAGGATGAATGTTTCCCAGAATTCACTCTGATCTTCATCAAAGGTTTCATTGGACACAGACAAACACTCCTCAAGCCACCATTGAAATGTTTCAATAATTAAATATCAAAAGAAGCAGCATTTATTTTAAAGAACATCACAGCAAAATAACAAGGTTGTTAAATATGAAAGTGAACAAAAGTGTTGGAACTTTGAAGAAAAGTGTTTCATTATCTAATCACTCCCCTGAGTACAACCTGTGTCTGAGTACAACAAATGTCTAAAGCTCTGGATGTGACATCAGATTCACTCTCAGTAATATCAGACACTTCATAAAGCTCCTGTTCCATTTCCTTTTCAACTTGTCAAGTTATTTCTAGTGTTACTGTCCTTCACGTGACCAAGGCAGCTCCAGAATGCTTAGATGGAGAAAAATGTCAAATAAAAAAATGTATGTTTAAAGGATGAATGCTAATTGCTGAAATGACCTGCTCGCTTAATAACCTCAAACAAGCCTGACACCAGAAAGAAGTGTCCCAGTGGCCTGAAGTATTTTGGAATGACTTCCTCATGACCTGTTTAGTCAAGAGGCGCTCATGCACCACACACTAGATGTTTACAGTTCAGTACGCCTGCAGTCTGAGACGGATCGATATGGGCCTGTTTTACTGCTTCACCTCCCTGTCATCCAGCCCAGAGGCTCAGGGGACTGGACTTCATGCTCCACTGAGAAGGGCAGGCAAATGTGAAAGGGAAATTAAGAGATTTATAGATGTACATTCTGTGGTCATGGACGTCCACCTGCTCTTTTTTCCGTGTGTGTTTTCCGCTTCTTGCTTCCAAGACACATTCCGACAGGTCTAATTTCTTCTGTGTCATTGGTCGCCCATCTTCCCTTCTGTCAAAGGAAACAAAGCCACGGCCATACCTGCATCTCTCTTGCACAATGATAAATTCCTCTTTGACGAAAGGAAAGAAGAGAATAACATCATTTGTAGCACCTTGTCCAGGGTTACTAAAAACACACTGGAGCTTTCATCTGCGCTTCACAGGCCTGTGATGAGCTGCGGTGTGTTCAGAACTTCATCTGAAGACACTAATGAGAGAGTGTTCAAATCCTGACATGCGCATTATAAAGCTGCATTACTCGTACCAGAGACCCTGTGAAATCTGTTCTTCACCGCCGCATCTCTGCAGCAACTTTTCAAAATGCTAAAAGATGAGAATTAGTATTTCGTATTTAAATATATAAATGAAGAATCATCTTGATGTGAATAAACTACCTACTGCCAAGTAACCTTTGGCTGTTTAAGGTTGCCAAGCAACATGTTACAGTATATGCTATGCTCAATGTTGTGATGTGGAGCAGGATTTGATTGTATGATGAAACATGGGCCCACCACACCAGTATACAAATGTGAGTTGACAAGGTGTAAACGGCTATTATTGAACATTATCAAATAACATTGTGTGGTCTAGGTGATGCCAGCAAGGAGAGCTGTTTAATAAAAGTGTTGATGTGAAACTAGAGATATTTTTTCAGAATATTGTTTTCTGATCATTCATGCATAAATAGTCCAGGATCATGTGTCAAAGAAAGTAAATGTGACAATTTATATTTCATGTCAATCTTATAATAATGTTCTTCTGTTTATTTGCAGATGATCAGTAGAGGCCACGGCAACTCAAGGTCACAGAAACAGGCCATTTTATTTTGCCCCAGTTGTATTAACAGCCAATCAGAGCTTTGGGGTTCATAACCGTCAGGTCATCCTGGGATTATATAACAGCTCTTCACTCACCATATCACACGTATAACAGAGAGTGAAGGTGAACTCAGCAGCCGCGCAGAGCGCAAGAGTTAAACTGTGAATGAGTGACAGATCACCTGTATGCTGTCTATCTTTTCATCTCCCATTTCCCCTGCTGGTGCGGCGGTACAGCGTGACTGGCTGTAAATAAATGATGAGAGAAGAACTCGTGGAGATACATGAAGCAATCGCTGACTTGTCCTTGTCAGTGAAATGTTTTTCCTCCCATTTACTTTTTAACTTTTTCCTTGATCCATTTTTTAAGGGGCTGTACATTTCATTTACCAATTCATCACTGGCAACTCTCAGTTACATTAATTCCCATCACAGTAATATAGTTTTCTGTGATTAATCTTTGGGCATTTTTAACCATTTTTTACCTGTGGCTTCATGGGAAAAAAATGCCGGAAAACAGCCATTATTTGATATTGAGAAGGATGGGAAAGAGAGCAGCAGTAATGAATGTAACTCTCTGCGGCTCGCGGTTCGAGAGAACTTCATCAGTCTTGATAGCAGCCGTGGTTCCACACAGATTTGGTTATATGCGCAATGCATGCTGGGAGTCTGAGGAAAGCCATTAATGTGAGTAGCGCTAATAAAGATGGACCAGTTTTGGATGTGTTTAGCTGTGTGTGAGAGCGTGAGGTGCTTATTTATGTGAAAATAAATAAATAATCTCACAGTTGCTTTTAAATCAGTCCTTACAAACGGTATGTGGAGCAGCTGGTGAGGGAATTGAATTACATTTATCAAGCTGTGAGTGAGAAACAACCTACTGTTAGCATTGATGATTACCATTATAAGGATCATCTGTGCATACGCACACAGACACACTAAATGCACATGCACATGTACACGCTCACTATAGGCCAGAAACATACTGGCTAATGTGTGGCTAAAACGTGCTGTACCACCATAAACACACTGCGGGGTGCCATAGAAAATAATGACATTTAAAACGAGGTCATGTTTAGTTATGGATGTATTTATAATAGTTACCGAATACTACTACTAGTGTGAATGCAGAAAATAGAAGTATGTTGTGTTCTTTTATAGAAGAAATAGAAGTTTGTTGTGTTCTTTTATAGAAGACTCACGTGTAAACAATATCTTATATTGTATAATCATCTTTGCTCTGCTTAAATCTCACACTGCGGTCGAGGTCTTTTCTGTGTAACCTTTGACTTCATATTCCTGATTCTCGTCCTATTTTACTAATACTTTGAATGTAAAATGAAAATGACACAATCTTCACTACTGAGTGAACAGATCCATCAGTTTAACACAAACACCTTGAAAGGTTTAATGTCAAGCCCTGTGTACAGAACAGAGTGACCCTATGAATACTAATCATGAAAGAATCTTTAAACACATTCATCATGGATATCATGATTTTGTATGTTGCTTTTTCAGTGTCGATGTTCTGTAACTCGCTTTAATGGATTCCTGAGTTCCAGAGTTCTGGAGCCACCAACAGATGCACATTTTATGGCCAGAGCAGCGCCACATGCTCTTGAGTTCAATGGCATTCTCAGGTTTGAACTTCTCTCCCCAGCTGAGTTTGTTTCCCCAGGCACCCCAGACCATTGTGCTACTGCTGAAATAAAAAGAACAAAAAACAGTTCAGGTTTCCTTCCTTCATCCGAATCCACCAGAGGAATCATTGAACACGAGAATGAAAACGAACATTTAAAGAGGCCGATGATGTGTGTGTTAAGACACTTAAGACGGCTTCATTTAACCGATTAAAGTTCAAATGAACAAAGAATCAAAATTGCACATTGTTAGATTTACACTGTGATGTGTTCATTGAAATAAAATGTGTCAAAAGAGGAACAAGATCTTTACATGCATATAATTATACAGTAGAACAGAAAGTATCAGATGTGCAAAAATTAAAAACAGATGCATATGGGTCATGACAGAACTAGAATTGCATGAAATTATTACATATTTTTTAAGAAAGGACAGAACTGTTTTTCAGGAAACTAAACTAACTAGTGAGCTGCCTACCTAGACACCCTGTTAAAAAAACGAAACCTAACTGGTAAGGCAAGTTTTTAATGGCGTTAGAAGGTTTTGGTTAGTTACGCTTCCTTCCCTTTAGAACAATTTTCATGTCATGAACATGATGTTCCTTACATTAGCAGCTCACTTGGTTTCTAGTGTGTCTGTAGAGTATAAAGTCTTCATCTGTAAGGAAACTGTAGCTGTGTCTCTCTCAGTCTCTGTTTACTGTAAACTACAGCGTCTCCCTGCATGTGCTGTGATTCTGACCCTTGACCCTGAAGTGTTCTCCTGAGGACTTCTGGAGATCGCCCTGACTGAAGCCTGACTCACACTGAGTCACTGAGTGAGGAAATTTGGCCTGGAATGAAGAAAACGCAGTAACCCGCAGTAAGTGTCATCAAACAGAGAAAAAAATGTAACAAATAGTTTTGATGATGATGTTTTGATATGAGGGGTTTGAACAAAAAATGCTAGAGAAAACACCCAATTTGTATAATTAGACTGTTGACTCAAAACCTTACAGTTACTGAGACGTGTGTATTCCTGTGTAACAGCAAACTGATTTCCCCTATATATCTGACTACATCCAACTGCACTATATTAATAATAATATTAATATTATCATTACTGACAGATCACTGTCATTATCACAACACCAGGATATGTTCCTTCACACTGTTGTACAATTCAGTCTCTTGTCACACTCAACACATTGTATTTTGTAGAATTACTGTCATTACATGAAATTCCACTCATTCTGAGCTTTGCATGTCCATGGAAATTATTAGTTTCTATGGCAACATTAATAATGCCAAAGAGGCAAATACATTTCCTGTATTTGGAGCACAACTAACCCTTTAACTGATTCTGGATCTTTACCAGAAGAGATGTTTGCCTAGATTTACTGCTTGTGGTGTGAAGCACCAACACAAACGCCGTATGTCAGATTTACTGTGTCAGGCTGCTTCACACCGACGCTAACATGAGGCGTCTGTGGAGACGCATGTAGAAAATCTGATGCAAATATTTGTCTGTGTGATTTTCTCAGGCCTGGAGGTAAGAGAGTGCTAGTGTTGACATTTGTTCAACATCTTTGTTGTTTCTCCTCTTTTGTGATTCTCCATCAACGCTCATCTGTACTGGAGTAATTCTTACTGAATAACTTTGCCTGGAAACAGGGACTGCAGTATAAACAAAATCCTGTTGTGTAATTTTAAAAACACACTTAAAACAGTTTAATATTATTTAATTAGCATTATAAGGTCTGAGGGTCGCACCCCAATCCAATGAATGTCATCCAGTTGCCCACCAATTCAACTCAGATTTATTTAAAACACATTTAAAAACAACAAAGTTCATCAAAGTGGCAAAAAAATGAAGGGGGTAAGTGCATGTGTGTGTGTGTGCGTGTGTGCGCGCGTGTGTGTGTGCGTGTCTGCTCTGTATTTTGGCATCCTTGTTTGTTTTCGGTGTTCTGCCCACCGGCAGTGATCTAACATATATTTCTCTATATCTAACACTGTTTACTGTCACGTATGTATCGTATGTGTCATGTATATAGGTGTACTGTTATACATCCCAACCCGAGTAAGTACTCACACATATAAATACATAACAATAAATAAATGACTATATATAAATGACCATATATAATTCAGGACCATATATCATATAACTGAATCACAGACACAGATGACATCTGTGGAAAAGGAATGAGTTTGTTTTCTTATTGCCCTAGAGAAGCCACTTGTATTAGCATAACACAATTAGCATAATAATATGTTGCTAACATGAGTGTTGGCATTAAATAAGGACACTGCCTCCCCACAATGACATATAGTTATGCATTTCATTTATAGGAATACTCACATTAACAACACAAACAATAATTAAAATATCAAGCAAACACTTCTAAAGATATTCATCTACAGTAATATTACACAATATGTGCTTGTGATTGTTGCAACAACTGAAAGTGAAGTAACCAATGTGAGGTGTGTTAATTAAGATTGAATCTCTCTGTATTCTCTCATCAAGGCTTGTCTAATCTCAGTCTCTGGGTGATATTATATTGCACTCTGTGGTGTCATGACGTCCTCTTCTGTAAATGTCTGCATTACATCCAATTATTGAAAGGATAATGAAAGAGATCCAGTCCTTTTCAAAAGACAAGCATACAGTGACCAGGAACTGTTAAACTCCCTTAAACACACCACTGTTTGTGAACAACACATGAGTGAGTAAATGGTGACAGAATTTTCATTTATAACCCTTTCCGAAAATCAAACAATATCTGTGTTATTATCAATTGGTCAGTAAGTGTTGTTTGTCCCTTATGATCTCTACACTGTGAGAATTTTATTCTGCAACGTGCGCGTGTGTAAACTCTGCTTCAGATTGATATGAGATTCAATCTCCCATGAGATCACGGGCTTCACTGGGTTTTCAGTCGCTTCTGATTTATGAACCTTTAATCATTTGAGTCTGGAAGGCGTCTAGCAGAAGGCTTTACTAGCTCACCTGGATTCTTCAATCTCAGTGCTCCTCCGCTGATGAAGAGGAAAAGTTTTCTGACGGGTCAGAGATTGGCAGAATGTTTTTATCCAGTTATTGCCAAATGAGTGAAGGTTTCCTAGCACTGTGACGCACACTCAGTGTTCAAGTGTTTCCACATAGAAAAATAATTGTGTGTCCTCACTGTTCATTTGTTTATTGGTCTTTCAATACTATTTAATGTCTTGAAAAAAAGACTAATTTAAATGATGTGCAACCCAAAGCTGCCTATGAGCGAAATGAGTCATGACTTTACACATCAATTAGTGCTGTAATTAAACTCTGATGTGATTAATTGCACATAGAAAGCAAAGCGCCAATGATCTTTATAATCAGCCACTACATATAATAAGTAATTGACAGCTGAGGGGATGATCAAGGGTTATGAATTAGGCAAATCAATTAGCATTCTCAAATATTTAGCCAGTGGGTGAAATCAACACCTAAATAATCTTGTTTAAGTGCAACAGGAAGTGAAGGGTTATGTCAAGACTGAGAATGTCTTAATGTTTAAACCGACACATTTAACAACTTGATGTTTCTGCAATCAGAGACTTCAGTGTCTTTCAGCTGGTGGGACACAACCCAAAAACAGGTCGTGGTTCTGTTCTAATGGGTCAAAGACAGCAGGGATAAACAATGCTGAATACAAAACCAGCTGAATCCATTAAATATTATGTAAAGGTGTAAATGTTATGATGGCACCAGAATATTATCCCATAATAACTGTAATGTGTTTTTTCAAAGTAAGTTTGTGGCAAAGAAAGCAGGTTTTTTACTTGTATTTATTAATATAGTTTTTAATGTTCAAAACAGACTAAATATTGGCCATACAACTGCAGCCAGTTTCAGTGATGCATGTAATTCTAATGTTGTGTCTCAAGGGCGATCCAGAATATAAACATTGGAGCTTCCCTCCACCACTGATGTTACATTTAACACATTATTCAAATGTGCCTTTCATAGTTCACCCCCAAAACTTCCTTTTGCTATTTTAAAAGGTGGAAGTGATTTCTACATGGCAACCAGCAAGATGGAGGAAATGGACCCCCGAAACGACTGTATCTCATGTGAGTGTCTTGATTTTAAGCCCTTTGTTCCATGTTGAATTGCAAATGTCTCACGTTCTTCATGTTCATAAAAAACTCAAATAAAATAAGTCTGTACACTGAGTTATAATGAACACACTTTCGGGAGGTGTAAGCAGATCAAGCAGATTGTGTCACTCACTTGCAGTGCAGCTACAAAAGCATCAACAGAATTCTGGTTGTGTTGGCGGGTCACTCAAAGCCTCATGGAATCAATATGAAAGCTTTTTTGTTAAGTTGGAACTTTTTTAGGAGCTAGTTAATCAAAGACTCTTTTGACTGAGAACACAGAAAATCATATTTTGGGGTTTTAATATAAATTATCGAAAAAGTTTTAAAACTCTAGCACAATATTTAAGAAATAAATGTACAGTTTTAGTGTTATTTTTAAGACACTTTGTCACATCCAGTTAACATACAACATGAAAGCCTTTAATTTTGCCTTCTTGGTTTCTTTCCTCCATAAATAATTGATGGTGCTTGTTTTTAATGCATAATTTAACTTGATGCACATCTAAGTTCCTACATACTGTGCTCACTTTCTTGTAAATGCAGCACATAAACATGTTAAAACCTGTATTCTGGAGTCATGCTGGCACAGGGGTTGTTAAATACTGTATGTGCCCATGTTTATCATTAAATGATTCATTTCATGAGCTCAATAACAACTAAATATTTAACTGAAGTGATTGCAGACCACAGGCTGCATGTTTCACGTGGTTTTGGAAAGTGTCACACTGTAATTACTGCCTCTCATGTATCTGATGGACACAAGCAGCCTGTGAAATCAACAATTGTCCTGATAAGACCTGCTTGATTTTTACATTTACATTGAGGCATTTAGCTGACGTGTTTATCCAAAGCGACGTACAAAGTGAGGAAAACAAAAAGGCAAAAATCATAAAGAGGCATGAAATCATTTTTCAAGATGTTCACCAGCCGAGCTAAATCATCTGCATGTTCTTCTGGTTTAAGGCTGGAGAGGCAAATTAGCTGAAACCTAATAACAGACCAAAGAAAAAATATATGGAGCAGAGAGTCTAACATAAACAGTTTAATGCTTCTGATACAGTATGTGCTTCAAAACATACAGTGGGCTTCAAAGGTCTGATGATGAAAGTGCTTCTACTAAAGTTTTTTATTGTTTTTATTGTTTTATTGTGTAAGTAACAGTTGGCGTTTGAGTGTTGGACGCTCTAGAGATGCTGTACAAGTTTGTGTAAAATCTAATGATTCACGTCATGCATGATTTGACAACATTCCAAGCAATAGCATCAAGATCTGTTGATAAACATTGTTTTGTGAATAACTAACAGCCCCTGGTGTCATGAGGCAGTATGCAGTGAACTGCAGAGTTCACACAGACACACACACAGTTACTCAGACATAGCAACATCGCTGCATTTATTTTGGGCACGTGTCTCAGGGGTCCCAGTCACTTTAATGTTCATGTCCCAGTTACCTATACAAACTATTTGCACAGCAACAAACCCATCTAAGAAGCTACACTTTTCCCAAACAGCTCTCTGCACCCGTGCGTTTCAATACATGATCGTGACATCACAGAGTGCTGTGAACAATTCATACGGGAGGATAAAGAATCCCCAAATGACCACAGCAACAACCCCCAACACCCCCGCACAACCAGAACACTTGACAGATAGAATGAGAGCGAGTCGAACCCGGTCCCATAGAGACCACTTACCCAGCAGGCCTGAGCTGAGCAGGCCTCACGCGGACGCAAACTTACACACCCTGCGCGTTCCTCTGCTGGTACCATAAAGACTCAGTTGTTGCTGAACTCATTATTTGTTTGTTATGGTGAGACGATCACTATTATGCCACAAATAATATATTTATATTTATATTTATGCATTTGGCAAACGCTTTTATCCAAAGCGACTTACATTGCATGTAACTATACATTGATTCTGAGTATGTGCAATCCCTGGGATCGAACCCATGACCNTGGCGTTGTTAACGCCATGCTCTAACCACTGAGCTACAGGAAAGCTGTATTATTTATTTAAATGTATTTAAATATTTAAATGTATGGCTAAATGTAAATTACGCATTATGATAATAACAATAATAACGGCAAACGTTTGACTAGCATGACGTGTAAAGATGACAGTGAATTAATGCTGGGCTTGAGCGCACGTTGAGAAAGCGATCAGACGCACAGAAAATAGAGTTCTGTTTCATGCTCAGTATGTGATCGCTGAACTGTATCGACCCAAAAGAGTGTTTCAATTATCTTTCAAAGTGATTCCTCTGCTATTTGCATATCAGCAGAGCCATTGATAGAGTCAGAACAGGTTAAAAAGAGTCGCTATCCTGTCGTCTGCCGTCAGAGACCTGCGGCTGCTTGCATTCGCTTTCTCACTTCCGCTTTTAAACGCTACAGCACTGGTAAAGACAAGATATCATAATTCTCCTGTAAAGATCTTTTACATTGTTCAGTGCTGCGCTGAATTCTTAAAATCAAGCTATTGTTGTCTTATGTACACACCCACAATAGGGCTGGTTTGTTCTCTTCCAGATGAATGAATGACGTTTTCTGTTGAGAAATTAAAGGAAATGGAGAGCAGCAGGGAATCTCAGTTTGTCTTATGTTGTGGTGACAGATAAACACGCTTCGGATCAGATAAGCAAATCCATGTAAATGAGGTTGATTTAAAGTCATGCGTGCTCTCTAATCTCATGATTTCCCCTCCACCCGGTTGTCACCCATTTTTGTCATACGTGTGAAGGTCACATTAAAACTGCAACTTTAAGTGTTTCAGAAAATGCTTGTGAAATTGCCTTAGTTAAAGCAAAACTCGTTTTAATTCAATTCTCTTGATGCATATTTATCTACTGCTGGACAGTGTAGTAGACAACTGAAAAAGAAAAAAACTAGCAAGTGTGGAAAGGTTTTCTAAAAGTCCACAGAGCTATAATTGAAGTAACATTCTTGATGATGTTTCTACTGTGTATGATATCTATTCATAAATAATACATGTCCTAATAATTTAATCTAATTCAAGTGTAATTATACAAGTTTTGCCCTTTTCTCTTCACCAGACCTTTATCTACAGTATCACTTTCATCTCTGGAATGTTCCTCTCCTTGGGGAATCCATTCATTTTAATTATCATTTAATTTTACTGAAAGTTCTCCTCTTAAATGATCTCTGTATAGCAGTAAGACCGTGTGTAGATGATCACGCTGAAAACACGTCATTGGGGTGGCCGCGATTCATTATAACAGCTTTGATCACACATAAACTCTTTCAGACCGGATACAGAGGTGACCGTGGGGTACGTGCAGTTTTTTAATTAAATAAACGTCTTAACATTCAAACTGAGTTCATGTATCTCTCACAGCAATAAATAAATGAATGAAATAATGTGTACAACCAGCACAAATGAATTCTCTTTGAGTTGTCTGTCACACCTGCAGCGCACCTGTGATTTCTGAAGCTAGAGAATCTTACCACACAGTCCACTGCAGCAGATGACACGAGTAAAAATGAATGTAAGAGGCTGCTTTGCTTTGCACCAGCGGAAACAAACAAAAGACATTTCTACAGGTAGCTCATTCAACTTTAAACAACCCAAACTTTACACACACACTCTTCTCATTAATGAGTGAGTGTTTTAAAAATATTGCTGTACAGTAGTCTATTAATAATCCGAACTGAGCAACAGTTGCTAATTTCATCTTCATTATTACAGAAACATGACATGAATCAATTTTCTAAAACAGAAGCAGCTAAGCGGGGGTTTATTTAATGAGCCTTAATTTTTCAATGATTCCCTCTAACAAACTGTGTAAAAATTCCATTTCTTTACAAAGGCCTGAGATTATAGTGTCCCTGTGGTCCATTTAACAGTAAGAATTCCCATCAGGATAGAAAAATGTCTGTGAACTGCATTCACATGAGTGACATCAGGCAGAACAAAGCGCTTCCTAAGCAATCTGAGTGTCACAGGAGACAGGTTCAAAGAATCTGAAGGTAATTCTTTCACTTCTAAGTGGTTCAATAATGTGATCTCTCCCTCATTCATTAATGTATTCTCAGGAGACATGTTAAAGCATTCAGACAGTGTAATTTCTTCTTTTACTGTATTCAATAATGTACATTTTCTAAATGGGCCCTGCAGAATGGCAGTGTCAGGCTGACATCAAATCATAACTGCTCTGCACTGCTTCTATCTATAGCACCATCATGAATTTTGCATCATGTTGAATGACTCTCAAGGATATTGACTGACTGCAAGTGTAATTTGTCAGTACAGCGGATGTGTGCATACATCAGTCTGGCAGGCCCGGTGATCTGTCTTAACTCTGCGGTTCTGACGGAGCGACGTAGGTGTCCGATTGACCAGACGACAGATTCGCTTAAGTTGGAATTAATGGAGTAGCCGAGAGACAGAAGCTTTCTGAACAAATGCCACATATGCACAGAAGAGCAAAATGACCTTTCAGAGAGCAATGGAATTCCCTTCAGATCCAAATAATAAAAATAAAATGAAAGCACATTATATGTTACTGTATAGAAATCTAGTGTCCTCACTTCTCTCTGCATGAGATCGGTCCCCTGGTATATGTTGGAACCAGACATAAATAACAGCCCACTAGTTCAGAAACAGAAACCAGCAGATCAAAAAGTAGATTTTGGTTCCCTTTGGATTTCAAATAATTTATAGAAAATTGCAAAAGTATCAAATTCTTTCTTGCAAAAGAAGCTTTCTTGGTGTTGATATTGGATTTTGTTTTCCACAGACACACGGCATGCACAGATTTTGAACAACCTGAGGGTAAGTGATGGTTTCAGTTTTTTATTTTCAGTAAACATAATCCCATGTGCTCCAGGGCAGTACACACTGTAAAAATGAAAAGTAATGTAAGGGTGGTTTACAACCATGTATTTAATCACCCAAATTATTTATCATAACTATTCTAAAAGCTGTTATAATAAAGGATTGATTCAGACAGATGCAGAGACGTTCTGTTATAGCACATAAGGAAGCCCGTGACAGCCCACCTGTGTGGCCGTCTAAGCAGGTGCATAGCTGGTAGACAGGGTCTCGCTCTGACAGTAAGACAGCTGTGTGAACACAGAGGGCTGTAGAGCTGGAATCATCTAAGCCGGCCTATCTGACACAGATCAGAATCCTACTTCTGAACTCCAGTGTTGGGGCTCAAAACAATAACTGTGAATATGGCAAACATATGCAGTACTTAAACACTTCCTGTGTGTGTTCAGTATATGTAAGTTTCAGCCTTTTGGGGAATTACATCTTTACAGTTCTCCATTTGTCTGTTTAGTTGGTACAAAACAACGTGTCTTACACAGAAGAACATTAGCTTTCTGAAAACATAGAGTGCCTTTCAAAACAATCATGAGTGCTAACCTATAGCACGGAAAGTCTAATAACACAACAAACCTTCCATCACAAGCAGCATCACAGCCATGATAAAAACACATGCAGAAGAGGTGTGTACAAAACAATAATTACAGATGACATCTTTATATCTCCAGTATAAATATTCCTCACTAAGGTCTAGCAAGGCTAAGTGATCTGAGCTGTGCTGTCCATGTTATTTCTGTAGCTTCATGCTCTCACTGTATGCTTACAATTGTCTTATATGTAGTTTTTGTCTTTCACAGGCTGTCTGGATCATATAGGCATTGAGTCAATAGAGACATCAGATTTGCTGTGTGCTGTCCAGAACCCCCAGCCCTGCAGTTATGGAGGAGGGTGGATTCTATAGAGCTGTCAGACGAGAGGTGTTGTTAAATACATTGTCTTGAAATATCACTCACAGAATTACGTGCTCCTCCCTAAAGTACATTATGAATTTTAGTAGAATCATCGGAGACAGTATTTGGTGCTAAGTGAAGTCTAGATACAGTTTTAATTTGAAATATGTCACAGATAAATCATGCACTGTATTGTTGAAATATTATATAGCCATTATGCAATAGAACAGTACTTACAGATGATCACAGTCACTGTATTTAATAATAACATCACAATAAATTAATCTGGAATTACTCAAACAGTGTAAACTGGCAGCTCTTACCAAGTAAAAATAATTACTACAATTATTTATCATGTTTGGTAATTACATTTACATTTAGGCATTTGGCAGACGCTTTTATCCAAAGCGACTTACATTGCATTATACTANACATTGATCACTATACATTGAGTATGTGCAATCCCTGGGATCGAACCCATGACCTTGGCGTTGTTAACGCCATGCTCTAACCACTGAGCTACAGTATCATTTCATATTTTTGCAGCTTTAATATGCAATATGTATTTAATTGTAGTGTATGTATTTAAGACCAAAACACAACAAATCTCAACATTTGACAGTTTAACCATCTGTGCTGACGTCTGAGATGTGTCTGAGATGTGTCTGAGATGTGTCTGAGAAGCACTGTGGCTTTTGTGCACGTTCCAGTATGATCGAATGGTTTTAATTGTTGTGGCACTCTGGAGAAATGTGTAAGAGACGGCGTGTGCATTAACAGCGATCATGTGACTAAATCAAGATCTCCTCTGAATATACTGCGGAAGCTCCATGACGTGCAAGTGTCGCTGCGTCACCGGGAGATGTTGCGCGTTTATTCCACCTTACAGGAAGATGGCGCCACCCTGTGGCCAAATTATTCAGTGATTCTCAGAATTGTTTCGGTATGAACATTAATGCTGCCGCAGTGCTTTGTATCACCCTTCCCAAACAGCACTGCTATACAGTAGATACTCCAAGGTACAATACTATAGTAAAACATGTCCAGCAATGTAAGTATCATTATGGTGTGGTAGTCTCATGTGACTTCAGTGACAGACCAGAAGTGTAGTAACAATTCCTGACCACTAGATGGTGCTATAAAACAACCATTAGACATCACAGCTCAGTCAATAGTCATCATATCACCAAAGATGTGTATGTAGTCAAATGTAAATGCTCTACACATTTAACAGTTTATTTTAATAAATGTTTCCTTTGGAACATTTATTCCTGTGGTCTTATCTCATGAATATCATGGTAAAACTATTGTACTTTCAGGTCATTTAGTTAGTAGGAAACTAATATAAGTGTGTGCATATTATACAGGAAAAGACGATGCTTAGCTCCTCTAATCAGTCATTTTAAATCATACTCTCATACATTTTCATAACACTCATAACTCTCATAACATTTCACATGTTCGGTCTGATGTCTGCTGCAGACAGAAGCGCAGGGATCAGATGTGGAGTCTGATCTAACTGTGACTACAGGACACACTCTGATAGCCAGGAACTGTGACATTAAAGGGCTTTGGTTAATTTATGTGATTAAAATAAACCTTATAGTTACTGAGATTAACACTGAAGTCACACAAATATATGAGTTTAGTTTCATTTGATGCCAAAATATATAAACAAGTGAAATGTGTGTTAATGAAAGTTAGAACAAACACTTTGTGACCAAACATGGCTGTTTAATTGATCAAACAGTAGCTGGACATTATGTTAAAAGTGTAGACACAGTATTTGATGGTATTTTATAGTTTAGGTGATGAACTACATTCTGTTACATCCACTAAAAATCACTTTCACATCAGTCAGTCAACCTCCAGAATCATATTTACAGTGACCAATGACAAACTAGACATCATCTGTGTACAGTAAATACATCACTGATCAGGTTCACTGTTATGGGTTTGTAGAACAGTTGTGCTTAATTCTGATTTGCTGTACACATCTTGACACTTTTAAAATCCACTTTAAATACTTTTTGAGGTCAATGAAGCTGCGGTGAGAAGTCCAGTTCAGTAGAATTCCACAGAAACCCGCCCTGACAATCAACCACATACATCTGTCAGTCATCACCTAAAACATAAACATGATCCTGCAAAATATTTTTCTAGTGGAGTTATTCAAGTCCATCTAGAAGAATGTGACTGAAATGACCAACAGACCTAAGTGAGAAAAGCACAGGATCTGCAGTACGAATTAGGCATCAGTGTGTTGTCATAGAAACCCTCACATAGGCCGAACGTCTTCATAGAGGCACTCTGTGAGGAGGCAAGATGAGAATCTGAACGTCTGCCTGGTTTCTCAATGAGGCCTGAGGCAGGAGAGACTGCGGCCCTTGTTTCTGTCTCTCTTTCTGGCCTTCAGAGAAGATTTGCAAGGGCTTGTGGATATTTGCACGGTTTTGGACATGAGATTGAAAACACATTGGGTGTGTGTTTGTGTTTGTGTGTGTAAGTTGCATCATGGAAAACTGGATTTAGAGATGCATGAGAATGTTGGTATACAAGAGTCTGTCTGTAGGCACACCCATACTGCACACGCTCGAGGTACTGCACTGTATGATACAGAAAACAGACACTGCACACGCTC
>JAZGTI010002251.1:15966-37473 GCA_036877585.1 Botia kubotai
ACAATGTTTTCAGGCATCTTTAAGCCTCAGCGTTTTACGAGAGCAGTTTCTGACCAGAAAATACACATTTCTAATCACGTAAGGACTTTTTCCAAACATGGCGACCGACTTCAAAAGACCACAGTCTCGCAGTTTGACTCCACGGCGTCCAAAATCCAACACCTACGGTAACACTCTCACGACTGAGTCTTTTGACAGATGAAAGTCGCTCGAGCGCCCCACGGTAGCACTCGCTCCCCCAGCCGTCATACGAGAGAAACAGCGATACATTGTGAAACATTCAAAACCCAACTCATGTTCTCCCATCTAATCCTCTTGAACACAAAGAGCAATTAAGAGCATTAAAATTCCTCCTGCACTAAAGGACAGCCACATCACAACAGCAGTCAGGGTCTATGTTAACTGACCTATATATAGGTGGTGATAAAAGTCCCAATTATTGCAGGATTTAAAGAGACAGTTCTCCCAAACATGAAAATTTTGTCGTTATTTGCTCATTACCTCACGTCGTTCTAAACGTTCCAAATGTGTTATGTTCTTATGTGGAACATACGGAGAAATTAAAAAAATGTACGGTCATCTACGGCCTCTCTTTCCCCTATAGTCATTTTCATTTGGGTGGACTATCTCTTTAAATAAATCGTTTTCTTTATATGTGTATTCGCTCGTCACCTGGTTTGGGTTTGGAGAGGCATCCTCCCATGGTGGGCCCGGAGTGAAGCCAGGTGGGCCAATGAGAGGGAAGCCCAGGATGGGTGTTAGAAGAGCCAGGCAAGATTAGTTACTCAGGGTGGACCACTGGACCTGAAGAAGGTGGAGGAAGCACTGCAGGGGGGAGGTCTGGGCCTGCTGGGCCCACACGGCCATCTCAGGAATCAGCTACTGTTCATAATACACAGTCTGAGGAATAGGATAACAAAGCATGGTTGTTTATCAGTTGCAAAGAAATTTTGCTCTTAAATTCCACACTGAAATTTGCATGAGACTATCAGACATATACATCAATGATTAATGACAGATAACTGCTTTGCTATTATGGTCTGAACCCCCTGCTGAAATACCAGCATAACTGGTCACCAGTAGATGCTCTACCAGAAAATCCACCAGCTAACCCCCCAAGCATCACTAACAAGCTCAACTGGACCAACATGTTAATTCATACTGGTGTAAGTTATTTTATACTGGTTTAAGCTGACTCAATATCAATCCAGATCAGTCCCAGCAAAATGGTAATTTCTCAATCAATCTAATGCCTCAGCTAACAATTTCTGCTTCCCATAATATTTTACAGACATTAGCTTATTGTTTTAAAAATATGTAATCTTAATAATTAACATAATCTAAAAATATACAGTATATAACCTTACAATAACCATTAGAAAACATTCTGTGTAAGATATTTAAGGTTGTCTTAACAACCTAAAACAGTTTGACAAACTTTTTGCAACATTTTATGGTAGCCCAAAAAATGCTTCTAAAAATGTTATTATTTTGTTCCCAAAAATAACCAAACAGAACCCAAATCTAATGTTGTGGGAACATTTAGTGTTTGCTCCACCTATGGTTTCGTGCTTTTGGCAATGCTAAAGAGTTTCCGACCACGCCCAGTCAATATACCAAACTTCACAACTTTTCACCATACAGTTGGTGTTTATCTCCTAAAAAATGATGTTGCATTAAAATAAACAGTTGATCAACTTCTTTTGTGAGTGTCGTGTTAACAGTGAAAATCCAACCTACAGGTGTAGACAGAACAGATAAACATATTTATTCTTCAGAACATACCTCACTAATTCAGTTGCTTCCTTCACTTTGAAGGTACAGGCTCTTGCGCAAACATTCTTTATATGCGATTATATCCTGCGCACACAATTGTCAGTGCTAATCGCATGCAATCACAGTTAAAGCGCAGACGATGCGAATCCGGCCAGGCAACACTATGTAACATTAAGGTCATTTGAATCACAGCACCTTGCGATCGTTTTATTGCGAATAGAGTTAAGGTGCAGCACCCTTGCTGCTTCAATGCATGTCACACGACGCCCTGAACTAATACAAATAAAAAAACAACACGTTTGATGTTGATATATGATGTCTGTGTCCATGGTGAGCAGGGACAGTCAAATGAAAGGTTCCCTGGGGGAAATGCAAGAATCCAGCGGGGGGGCAGGAACACAAAGGCCCCGTTTAAGAAGTAACGCAGAACCTTCTTAAAAGTGGACAAATTAGCTACCTTTTCTAGGAAGCACAGTGAGTAATAGTATAATTTTCTTTAAGTAAAGAAATTGGTGGAATTAATAGACAGAGAGAGAGAGAGAGAGAGAGAGAGAACAAATGATTTTGTTTACATATGCATGTGCATGCATCTTAAACCAAACACCTCTTAGTGTTGTCGATGTTCCACTCAAATCTTGCTACAGTCCTGTTTTCCAGTGTTAACCATTACCCTCATTGACCACTCATCTCTGCTAACTTTACAAGCACTAAAGCCCTAATTTCACAGTATTCGGTACAGTACTGTCAGTTTACTGCTTTCTGCTGTTTGAGTTTATTTAATAATCCAGATCATAGTATAAAAATCACTGATTTCAGCTTCATTTAACATGAGTTTAAGTTCTCAGGACCTTTTCAGGGTCTCAGCTCAAAAGCCACTTGATATTCACATCACACCCAAAGGTCTGTGAAGTGGCGAGTAAAAGACAAAAGTTTGCCTTAATTAAGGAAAGAATGACAATCCGGGACCGAACTTTGGGAACTTTTATAATCTATTACTTTAATCTACGGACTACACAAAACAAACTTACCATTTAGTTATGACACACATGTAAAACCACAGCTGAAATTATTATATAAGGTAAAAAAAACATTCCAACAGGAATAGTTCTGTTACCCTCTTATTTACCCTCTTATTCTTCTGCATTGCTTCATTTTCATGGTTTTCACTGCAGTATCTTCTTTATGCAGCATGGAAAATGCTTTCTGTTAACAATCCAAAAAGCATCTCTCCAAAATAAAGCACATGTACCAAACAGCAAAAAATAGGCCGCCTCCTGCTTTCCATTGGCAGAAAGGAGTCATTTTTGCTATTCCTGAAGAATTTATGAAAATCTCCATAGCAACTGTGAATCTGTTCATAGAAGCTTTGCTCAAAGCAATGGTTTTTGGACTACATGAAGGTAGAAGAAAGGTGGCAATTTTGTCTCTCTTTTACACTCTCTCTCTCTTACCCTCACCCTTTAACTCTTAACAACATCACATAAACTACTAGATATTAAAAGCTGTAAATTACGTCACACTTAATTACAATACTTAACTACGGTGGTAAGTCACAGAAACACATCGCATATCACCCCTCATTAAAGGAAATGATATATTATGTCTTTTTAAAATGTCTATTTTTAAAAATAATGCCTTGTTTTTTATAACAATTAAACTAATTTTCCCCCAAATTACTATAATGTGCAAATAATTGTATAATGTACAAATTACTATAATGTGTTTTTCTGAGCGATTATTATCATTACATTCTTCTTTCTGTAATACAGCAATTCTTACTGTAAATAACAGTCATAAATAGCAATAGGCTTTTAGGCAAATGCACTTTTCTTACTTTTGGTTTTGGGGTGCAACAAGTTTTGTGAGGTTTCACCACTAAGCAGTAAAATAATCTACTACATTGTGTCACAATGCCCCTTACTGATTATGCTATTAAAAGCACGTTCATACTGGATTGCCACATTCAACTGCTTACTTGAGTGAATAACACACCAACTTATTGGTTGGATCAACTGCTGCCTTTTCTGGGCACCTTTCTTGGGTCCCACCAAGTCCCAAATACCTCACTTTTTCCCCAAAAGTAGGTTAATCAGATTTTAAGCCTTCACAACATATGACGCAGGTCTTCCTCTCATTTACTCTTGCTCTGTCCTGAAGCCAGGCAAAACCTCTTTGCAGTAAACAGGTTGTTACCCTCACGCCCTCAGCAGCACCACAGAACTGGACTGTATGCAGGGGAATTAGTGTGAGGTTGCAACACCATGCACTATAGCACTGACTATAGACCTTCACTGGTTTAGGTTCACATTAATGGATCTTACACCATGTCCTGTTATAGGATTCTATTATACAGCTCATTTAAAGCACACTTATACCATAATATTCTCACACGTGTCTCCTAGTTTCTCCTAGAGATCTCAACAATGTCTCACACTGCCACCAAAGTATACTAAAGTATGCGAACAAAAGTCAAGCGCTTCATCATGAGCGCAAACGTTTGTCATTAAATTATTTAATATCTTTAAACTTAACTGTTGCCATGAATTACTTTTGTAAATTTGACTTTTGTCCTGTGATATGTCACGGTATCTTTCATCCATTCCTGTTATAAACAGCATACTGCATCCCCTACCCTACTGTACCATATATCCATACTTCTCATTTGTGTCTCGGTTTTATTTGAACATGAATTCTACACACTGTATGTCCCTCTGAGTCTTTGTTGATCCTGCAGTTTCATCTTCCAGCCTGCTGTTCTCAACTGTACAGCGCAAATTGTTTTGACAGTTGCACATAACTGCTTTATTCACAATACTGCCATGAAAAACCAAACCCTGGCCTCATAACAGCGAAGCTAAACAGACACCTAAACCATTTTATTACAACAAGCGACACTGCTCCAAAAAACAGCCAGCAAAAGCATTTTTTCTTATCCTGAAAGCCTTACACCTGCACACGAAACCAATAAAAACCAGTAAAAACCAGTAACAAAACCAGTATATGATGGACACAAAACAATTACTTACTGTAATCAAGCCTCACACTCATCCATCCCTCTGTTCTGCTGCCAGGAAGCAGAATTGTCCCTTCATGTTGTCCAGCAAATTTGTTTTGATGTACTGTACTTGCCTGAGCTCACAAAGGTTGTCCCCTTCTCACACCCACCACCCTTTCCAACACACACACACACACACACACACACACACACACACACAGGCTTTATCACCTGGACTCTGGCTGACACGCCGGTACAAAGGCAGCGCTTGACAATTATTCATGTTGCAGAAACATGACACGTGCAGTAAACGGTTTACTACGGTAATTCCTCATCTGTGTCAGCATTTACACTTAAGATACAGTACAGCATTTATTTATCACATGATGTCATTCATTCATTCACCATGGGATACGCCTTTTAATTCATTTAACTAAGTAAATAAGTACCTGCAAAGTTACAGAGTAAACTTTAACCAATTAAAACCCCTAGGCCATGCAAGACCCATCCATTAAGCACAGATCTCTGAGATATCTTTAATTCAATTGCTTCTCTTGCACAGTAATGCAATGAACAAATGTTTAAGATTTAGTTCAAGAAAAAGGTTAAAAACATTTTCCATCAAAAACTCCAAGACCAGTGTTAGTTTTACAACTTGTATACACTCATACTACATGTTAACTGTCTTGTTTGTATTTTAATTCCTCCAAAGGTATTTTAGACAAAAATGATACTTAAATTGAGACATCTTGACACTTATTTTGAGACAATTGATACTTAAATTGAGACCGAGATCTCAGTTAAATCTTCTTAGCAATGGAGTAACCTCATTGACATTCTCCACCATGACGGCCTGAGATATTTCCATTATTTTGAGTCTAAACTTAAGTGACGGTCCCTGATGTAAGATAAAGTTTTATTGACCTGCGCTTCAAAGTCCCTCGAGGTGAATCTGACGCTCGAACAAAAGACAATGATGTCACAAAGAAGCAATGGGCAGGTCCCAGATGTTGTCTTGCCTGTAACAGTCCCTTAGGAAAAACTGGCTTCTGGTTAAACATTAGGCCACTTGCCCTGATCTAAAGCAGATAAATGGTGGTCTGATCTCAGCAAGACAAATCAGAGAAACACTCGCAACAGTGTAGAGTCGCACTTAAGGTTTGACAACCTCCCCCGGCTCTGCACTGCTGTTCACTGTTTGATCAACATGCTCGTGGAATACAGTCAAAGCATCAGGGTATTGTTTGACTGTTTATCCCTGAACAAACCCGGAACATTTACATGTGCCCTCACTCAGAGGGACCTTTTCCTGCTTTGTACCATAAGCAATTGCTGTATTTCATCTGAATGGATGTGTTGCAGGTGAAACAAGCAAGCAAAAATATGTTTACACTTCGATAAATCGTTCGAAGGCTAAGGTGTTAGATCATAACACCCTGACATCTCCTGATTACTGATTTATGATATATCCTGAGAAATGATCGCTGGTGTTTAATAGCTTCTGAATATTTCAGCAGTTCACATTTCTATAAATATTTCTGCATTTAGAGAACTGAACCAGAACTCTGAGGCATGACTACGGCGCTCACGAATGAGATCTCTTCAACGTCTCAACTGGATCTCAGAGACGGCAATGAGAGCAAATGAAGACTTTTCATGACAAATGAAAACAACAAATTGACAAATAAAGACAAATGAAGAATTTTCCTAAAGATCTCAATAACCTTAAAAGAGATCTCAATAACGAAACAAACGAAATAAAAAAAAATAAGTTTCAGAACAAACAGAATAAACATTTCTCACCACATTCTTCCACGTCGAAATGACCGGAGCTCTGCTGTCCACAGTGATTGTACAGCTCTGTACGCTTACTGTACGTCAGTAATTGTCACAAGTGTGTCCACGTTTATTTCTCTCAGGGAATTTACAGAGAAAAAGTTGATACTCAAACAAAACCTAACTGAGAGTCTCCAGAGCTGCGAGAGAACAACCTGTGAGCAATGACATTTTCCTTCTGGTAATCCCCGAAACTAAATTAGCAGCCTGGAGTTGTAGTGAGATGGAAAGAGGCTTTTGTTTGACTTTAGTTTATCACTCGGTGCTGCCACAGGATTATTACAGTACACACAAATTCAAATATTGGCTTACGGTTAATCAGATTCCTCGTTACGAGCTCTGAAAGGACAAAACGATCAAAAATCACGGGTGAAAATATCTTTATTTTCTCTGTGAAAGCAACTGATTTGAAGTGTTTTACGAACTGTTGGGTAAAGCTGGATGGTGTGTGACTCTGACTGAAGATTTTTATAATCACAAGTTCACTGGAGTTCAGTGCTGATCTGGCTGTGGAATTCTAACCTTTAGTACACTGAGCTTTAAAAAACACACTCATGATTCTGGGTACTCACACTGACATTAACACTAGAAGCAAAGGCGCAAGACACAAATGTGATGATCACATTTTTGGGTGTATCTTTTACTAATGAGGCCAAAAAAAATCTTGACGTATTTAATGAACAAAACAGCAGTACAGGCTTATTTAAATCTGGGAAAATGTTTGAACAGTAATGAAAGCGATTTTGATTCTGAAAATGATTTTGATTCATTCATGTTACAGGTGAGAACATTCTTATTTATTAATACAAATATTCTAGTAATTAATATTTAATGTTCCTTAATTGTTTTATTTATTAATATTTATATGTTTCATCTTTAATAATTCTTTGATCAAAAGGCGTTTATTTTTGAATGGGCCGGGTTCCCATGCATTTTGACTGATGAGTTTCTGTGAGTGTTTAGCCAGTTGAGATGACTGGACAAGCATTTTAAAAAAGCACTCACAAGAAATTGAAAAAAATTACCTGAGACGGATGAGACATCTAAAGTTTGTAGAGTTTTAAAAGTTCATTATACATGGGGAACAGAGAAAGAGCGAGAGAGTGAGAGAGAGATATAGCGTGAGTGAGAGAGCGAGAGAGAGAAAAAGAGAGAGAGAGAAACAGATCCCAATGCACCACACTACAAAATTCCCAAACAGTGTATGATTTCTGCACTGATCAAACAATTCAATCTCAGGTCTCACACAGGCTGTGCGTTATCTTATCCTGCTGCAGAAGTTCATTAAATCTGATAAGAGACAGTTCCATGTGCTGTCCGATCGCTTACAGATTGCAATGTATTACATAACACTCCCATACTGAGAGTTCATCATCGGTACTTACCTGCTTCTGTGTAAATCAGGTGTACCACAGACTGTGTCCTCTGGGGTCTTCTGCATAAGGCCAGAGGTCTGGAACCTGGTGATATTTTACAGTAGGTATCCAGTGTGAGCTTATCCTCAGTGTCAGATTGCCGTTATTCCTCTCCTGTAGAGACTTCTACAGCGCAGCGGTCCGTCCTCTGCAGTAGCTCTGGATCAAGGCACCGTCCCACCACAAACCTCTGACACACACACACACACACCAACAGCAGCAAGCAGAGGTGCTTGTAAGAATTGCTCTCTCTTTCGCTCTCTCTCCCCTTTTGTGCTCTTTCACAGAAAGCCTCTCTCTCTCTCTCTCTCTCTCTCTCTCTCTAGCAGAGGCTGGGGTTGCAGCAGAAGGACTGTTGCCAGTAACTCAGCTGTATACAGCGTTGATGGAGTTGCTCAGGGATGCTAACACAGCATGAATTTTCCCAGCGTTCCACTTTCCCTTTCGCCCTGCACTCAACCCCCCCCCNGTCTTTTTATCACCAGCATAGCCTATCAATCTGCTTCATTTAGCTGTACACCATTTAAATCACTAAATCTCTTTCATTCAATTGTATTTAGCTTCTTCTATTTCAACTATAGCTACTAAATCATAGATCCAACTTGGGCTGTTTAAGCAGATCACAGGTCAGTTTTTAAAATTATATTATTGTTTTAATTATATTTAATGCAGACTCGACCTGTGGCCATGTACTGTAGATACACTTTCTGCGCACTAGTGGTGCTTGCTAAGGTTTTATGTTGTTCATACTAATAGTTATGGATCTACACAAACCTCAAACCCTCAGTATTAAACGTCAGCCTGCACTGCAATCCATAACTTTCGCCTCTCTACCGCCACCTCTGTTTGAAACACAAAACTGCAAGTCACTTTTCATTATGCGTGTTGTCAAATGAAGGCAAACATTTCCCGGGAAATCGGACGCAACAACTAAAATTATTAATCATTATTATAAGCAAAGTAACATTATTATAAGTAAATGTAAAGGTAGCATTATTACGAAACAAATAATACGTCCCTATTTAGACAGCCAAGTAAACGTGTGTTTGTTGAAGCAAAATCTAAAAAAAAATGTCGAAAGCTCTGTGTAAAAGATTTGAGGTAGAGCTGGAGAAACATAATCGTTAGCTGTGTATCAAAAAACATTTGCAGTTTATAAGATGTTCTCACGAAAATGGTGAAATAAACATGTGTTTGTTTGTGCGCTTTAACGCATTTCTGGCGTTTTGGTGAAGTCTCTCCCGTTGACTCGGTTCAAACTACACTTTATCTGTTAGTAAATAAACAGCTTGTTTTCACAACGCTTGCATGAAACATTCGTAGCCAGGAATAACAACAACCAATGCATCAGTTTAGACATTCAGCCCGACACCGACAATCTGTCCTCGCCGCAGTCGTTGATGTCTTTGGTGCATCTTTGCAGCAGAAGATGCAACCGAAAATCTATTACACAAGCAAAGTGGAGTCATCTGCTGGCAATGAAGAGAACTGCATGTCACCAGTGATCCGGAGAGCTGAAGCTTTATCCGTTCGCCAGGTGTCTCTGTAGCGCATTCCGTGCCCCAGTGCAGAAAAGCCATACAGCGCACAAAAAGTCCAGTTTATAATCTCTTCAATGTTGCTAATAAAAGCTCAGAAGAGATACTAAAGAGTTTTAGGATACTGTTACATACTGTTACTGGAGAAGAGTCATCACCAAACATCACTTCCAAAATAAAGTTTTTTTTAGTAACAAATAATATATAGACAATATAAACTTGTCAACAGCTGCTTAAATGGTTTTGCAATCCCTTCCACATGTAACGGAAGACCACAAAACAAACTTGCTCACATTGTAATTTATTGTAGACACATTGCACAGTTTATTAAGGCGTAGTGCTCACATAGTGCACAACAGATAACTTTGCTTCTCCATGGTTACAGTAAAGTATACATGAGTCTTAATATTGACAGCTGTATCCATCCACATAATTATATTGTTGCTGTTGTATTGTAATGATGAGGCATTAACAATAGCAGGACAAAATCACTACAAGGTTAAGGTTAATAAATATATCTGTACTACTATTTTCATAAAGTGCAGGATATCATACAAACAGAACGCACATAGTAAATACAATCCATCACTATTTGTGTAGTTATATGTGATCTGTAAGTTATGACGGTTCAAGAACATATGCAGATGATTTTTCCAACGCAAAACTCACAAGCAATTAAAAGTTTTTGGTTACACCTTACCAAAAAAGTTCCATTAGTTAACAGTTAACTTAGCTAACTAACAATAAACAATACCTATACAGCATTTATTATAAAATACATTTTTATAATATACGAGTTTTATCTGTTAACATTAGTTAATGCACAATGAACTAACATAAACAAACCAATAGCAACTGTATCTGCATTAACATTAGCAAAGAAAATGCTTAATAAATGCTCAAAAAAATATTGTTCATTGTAAGTTGATTGTTAGTTCATTGTTAATATTGTTGGTAGTTAATGCATTACCTAAAGTTAATGAACGGAACCGTTTGTAAAGTGTTACAGATTAATAATAAATGTTTAGCCTATGTTTAGGTCTGTAATACTGTAATTTCTGTAATAAAATCGTGACATTTTTATGAGATTCAATCCAACAGTACTGATGTTTTTAAAGCTTTTGATTACATGGAACATGCGGGTCTACAAACAGACTCTGATCTGACGTGCAACAACAAATAAAGGCATTTGGTCAAAATATCTGCATTTAAAATGTTTCAAGAACGTCTTATTTTTAGCAATAGTACAAATATTCAGCATGATTTCCATACAGGCGGTTTTGTAAATAAAATTGTGGGTAATATGAAGCAGCACACAGGATGCAGTCTGATGACAGAGGGGTGTGAAGCAAGATTATATGGCCTGGAGGGGGTGTGGGGGGCGTGGATGGAAAACAAGGAATGGAGCAGAATACGGGATGGGAGAGGGGAGGGAATACTATATATCAGAGCTCATCTCAGTGCACTGTTTGTCTGATATGTGGGATGCCAGTGAGTCAATGATGTCCAACAGCAGAGGCTGGCTGAGTGATCGCAGGTTGGGGAGCTTGGACACCTTTAGGGAAGGAAGGAGAACCAAAGAAATAAATGGTAAACAACACAGGCCATGCAAGAGACTGCAAAAAAATACACAGCCAAAAGAAACTGAGAAGAATCAAATAGCACCAGATTATGTGATATTTTACGTAAATTACTTTCATAAAGGCACTCACTGGCATTTCAAAAAAGTATCATTGTTTGGTGTTTTCCATTTTATTTAAAAATGTTTTTAATGTAAAACAAAGAAACAAAGAAGGGGGTTTTATGGCTATTGATCTGGACTTTAATAAATAAATGCACTTTGTCAAACTTTCCATCTTATTTAACACATACTGCGTCTGTAGAGTGCGAGTGATAGCAACTGCAGGCACGCATAGAGAAATGTAGCAGAGATTTTCTCCACTAATGGCCAGAAACTAAAAACTGGGCCTCAGCCCAAACTAAGCTCAGCACGGTTCAGCGTGAATGCT
Source organism: Botia kubotai (assembly GCA_036877585.1). Lineage (NCBI taxonomy): Eukaryota > Metazoa > Chordata > Actinopteri > Cypriniformes > Botiidae > Botia > Botia kubotai. The sequence goes on from JAZGTI010002251.1 coordinate 27,536, forward strand.
TTAACCAGCCAATATGGCCCCTGCAGACGCAGAACATGTGAAACAGCCTTTGGATATTAAAAACCTCGTCTGTATCATAGTTGAAGGCGACAGCTTGCTGAGATTCTCCACATCACAATGATTCTCTTGATGTTAGCGAGGCAGCCAGCACACGCTCAGAGCTGTGGTCAGTAGCACACCCACCTTGGTGAACTGATGGACGATTATATGCAGGCAGTGCTTCTTCATATCCAGAGCTTGAGTCTTATCAGCGGCCTCCAAGATCTGGGGGAAAAAAACACCATGTGACTGCTGGTCTTCATCAGGACCAGAACGTTGGTGCAGATGTCAACTGTACACACCTGTAAGACATTCTCTACTGTAACGTTCATCTCCAGGTTCTGCTTGCAGTAGGCCTGCAGCCTGTTGTTGGAGAAACCGTAGTAATAAGGTGCCGCAAACAGATATCTGTGCCCTAGTTAGGGACAAATGACAGCAGCAGCGGGCCTCAATAGCTTTCATCCAAAGCAACTTACCACACGACATTCGTCCGTCTCGTTTAATTGCATAACCAGCTAGCTAAACTTAAAAGGAAACACAGAAATTTGTTTACCTAACTATCATATTATGTATTACATACAGGGAAGACTCTTTGTATACAAATATTACAATAACAATATCACTGGCAGTTAGATTTGGAATTTAATATGTCTAATATAAACTCTGGGTTTGCCTTGATAAAATAAACACAACAGACTGCATACAGAACTACAAACTGAGGTTGCGGTGGAAGGATACAGCGAGTCCTCAGGCGGCATGTTGACGTCCCCATAATAAATGTAGCGCAGCATCGACTCAAAAGCCTGCGTGCTGGGAACCATCTCTCCTATTGAAATATTCACCTGCCCGTCCTCTGGCATAAAGGAGCGGAACATGGCCTCAAAGTAACTGTCAGAAAAAACAATCCATAAACATTGTAATCAAGACTCCGCTCGATACAGTAGCATTATTAAAATGAAAATCTGGGGTTTTATCAAGGTGCTGTTAAAAATCCTACAGACTGTTGTGTTACCTGGAGCGAGCAGCCAGTATGGCCTTATGCGCAGGGCGTGGATGACCATCAAGCAAAAGGATGATGTCACAGAATTCATGCCCCGCCCCCTCTAAATAAGCCTTCATGTCTTGCACCAGAGATGTGCCTGAAAACAGTAAGTAAAATAGTACAGCATTTTTGGAGCAATATACATTGATCAAAGCATTACTGTTCCATGTGTATTAGCAGGGAAAGGGTGGAGATAATGTGTTTATTTGTACCAATGTCCACCGGCTGATCAGAATAGATTCTGGGTGGTGGCTGCTGTTTGCGTCTCACTATCTCCACGATGAGAGGTGTGGACAAATGCTCAAACTCTTTGGTCATGATCACCTGGTTAAAGTGACTCTCCTTCACAACAAAGTTCAAACAATGTTCCTGGAAGACAGACAAAGATTAGATACAGATTAGTTTTGCGGTTCATAATCACACATTTTCTGAGATTTGGATGATACAATGGCACAAACAACACTGCCCCACTTCAATTTTACCTTGAGCTGGTCCAGCTGGAGTTTATTTGCATTTTCACACACGCTTAAGACGTTCTGCAGATCGACCGATGCTTCAATGTACTGAACACACAGCTGCTCCAACCTGGACAGTTTAAAACTGAGAGCAAGCTTATAAACGTCCATGATCAACAGCACATCCTGGACATGACCTGCAGAGAGAGCCATGACAAATACACTTAGAGATGTATGTTGAAACAGTTGACCCACATCAATAACAAGTTTATACTGTAACTCGCCTCTGCGTGGATACTGTATCTTGTCAGTGTAGAGGAACTGCATCAGAACCTCAAAGGGCTGAGCATCTGCCTCTCTGATTGACACTTCTAATAAAGGAGGTCCCCTTGATGACCTTCTGTTTGCAGAGCTCAGCTTCTGACAGCCTGACTCCTCCCCCTCCTCACTGCCCTCCTGTTTACTCCTCTACAAAAACAACTTCAAACTTTATAGCGACATTATATCACATTCTGACTGGACCCCATTTTACTCCCCCTCATGCAGAAATGACTAATTTCATTTATTTTACATTATTTTGTGCTTTCACGTTTAAAAAGAAAAGCACACCTGTTTCTGTCGATCTCTGGCCTGTAGAATCTTCTTTCTAAGCCACTTACAGCGAGCTGTTACTATGGCAATATGACCCAGAACCTTCTCCTCCCTCTGTGAATGCAACACATCATTAATGAACATTTATTAATCAGACATAACGCACCACATTACTTAGAATGACAAGAAAATAATCTAACTGAAACATCAGAATTGTGATGGAAAAATCGAGGACAATCGAACCTCCCCCAAAATGAACTCCACGTCACAGAACTGACGGTTTTCCCACAGTTTCCCGTAGTCCTCATGAAGTGTGCACTTCGGATAGCAGGAAAACTAAGACAAAAATAAAATTATTTAGACTGTAATATGTGTTCACATTTTTATAAATCATTGTTGGCTATGCTGCATTCAAGAGAGAGCCAAAAATATTAGCAATTAATTTTTAGGCACAGGTGTAAAAGCTCCATAAAGAGGGCGGAGCTTAACCAGGGAGGTTAAAAAGCGCTCACCTGAAATCGGTACATTTCTCCACTGCGAACATTATTGTCCACCGTCCCTCCAAAGATGTACATGGCATCATGGATGACAGCCGCTGCGTGAAACAGCCGACCACTGGGCATCTGAAAGAATTCATTTGCATGACGCCACAAACACAATGAAAGACTACTTCACTTCTCTTAAAGCTACAGAACGCCCCTATTATACACCACTGGCTGTTAACCTGTCCTGTAATTCTTTTATGTTCTTCTGTACCTCACTGTCTGTGCTGGGCTGAATAACCTCCCAGGTCTGAGAGTCCACGTCATAGCAGTGCAGTTCATTGGGCAGCGTGTTATCAGCCGCCCCTCCGAACACATACAGGTGACGGTCAAACGCCACCATTGTGTGTCCATAGCGTCTCTGGGGGGGTGGAGGCGAGCCGCGCAGCAAATGTTCAGTTGGGATACGAGTCCATCTGTGGAAAAGAAAAGCCGGTCGGCATCACACTGCAATGTTACACTTCCACTTCACTCCGAGTGTCATGTGACTATATGTGACCCATGGTGGCAAAATGAGTTGGAATGTGCACGGACCAATTACAAGCTACAGGCAAAACAAGAAAAAAAGTCAACTTTGGTTTAATTTAGTATTTTCACAAACATGAGTTCATTCGTTTCCCTCGTTTAGTGATCCCAATCCTCCAAATAGCAGTTTTTTGTCCGACTCCAACAGATCATACATAATTTATAAGCTTTTATGAAGAACGGACAATGAAAAGTTGCTCATTGTGACTGGCGCCAGCACGGGTCACATAGCGTCATTGCCATAACTCACATGTGGCCTTTGAATTCAAACTGGAAAAGGTTGTTGGTGATCTTGGCTCCACTCTGGCCAGAGAAGACAAACATCTTATCCCGACACACAGCGACAGGGAAGTTACAGCACGACGGAGGGATCTCACCACTTTGTTCAATCTAGGAAACACAATGAAAGCAATACGTAGGAAACAGTGAAACACAACATGTATTCACTGACAGAGATGTTAGTTATAGTGCTAGTTAATGTTTAAAGTACTGGAGTGATCACAAACTCTTAACACTTTAAATAGACAATCTTATATTTTTAATTTAAGAGTAAATTAAACTTTGAATGACTCATAGTCTCACCTCTTCCCAGTACGCCTGCTCGCGATCCTGAAGACCTATGGTCCACATATCATTCAGCCTGTTTAAAAACGTATTATTCAATATATTATTCATGCATGTTAACTAACAGTAACACTTAGCAGAAAACCACAGCATTTGGCGTTGTGACACATTTGTGTGTGGTTGAACTGACATGTGAACAATATGACATCTGGATAGCTGTGCGGTTTACAGGGAAGGAAAAGACACTCACCTGGCATTTCCATCATATCCAGCAAAAATCCAGAGTTTGTCATTGTACACTGTAGCTCCATGAGCAGATCTGGCAACCAAGCTGGAAGAAAAAGCACAAACATCCGTTACAGACTAATAATAATATAACAATGATTAAAAAACGTGTTAATGAAAAACGATGACATACCGTCCCTCCACCTTCCACTCCGTCCACTGTCCGGTGGCGAACTTGTACTCAAACAAATCATTTTTATTTTTCAGGTTTGAGTTTGAATAGATGTCTCCAGTGTAGCCGCCTAAAAAATAACCAACAAAACATTGTGTGTGAATGAAGAACGGAAGCAGCACGGAAAACCTTTGACAGATTAATACCAAAACCTACCAAAAACAAACATGCTGCTTCCGTACACAACAGCAGAGTGGTGATATCTTGGCGCTGGTGGCGTTCCAGTAGTAAATGCCCTATTGAAAGACATTAATGATTGTCAGAGGCCACAGCAAACAAATAAATGCTAAAAACACGTGATTAAGATGCAATACACACCGACACCACGAGCAGTCCTTCACGTCAAACCGTAACAGATCGTTAAGCATGTTTTTGCTGGAAGAATGCGTAACAAGAGTGAGATCGGAGGCTTTTGAGTGACATCTGTGACATCAGAAAACACAAACAAAACACTCACCCGTTGTCTCCTCCAAAGACATAGATGGCATCCCTGTATGCCACGACCGTGTGTTTGCTTCGCCTGCAAGAAACGCAACACGATACACACTTTGTGATTCGCTGAAATTATACCATCCAGCTTATGAGAGATCAATTGTACACAAACGGTACCTTGCGCCCACAAACTCATCACAGGGTGGCAGCCTCCTCCAGCGGTGTACAGTCTCAAAGGGCCCAAAGTTGAGTGTCAAATACTCAACACTGTCCGAGCAGCTGTGGTCAAAATCAACACTGGGAGCGACTTTAGATTTACAAGACATGGCTCCAGGAAACCATGACATTCAAGTTAGACCTGACCTGAAGGCTTTGTCCAGCCACAGAACTAAAGACGGAACTGCAGTTTAGCAAGCAGAAATACTAATTTGTTTGCCGGTCGTCTGACTGTTTTATGTGAAACAAGCTAATCATGTTTGTTAAAGCTGATGTTTGCCTCCTTCCAATCTAGCTAGCTAGCCACAAGTGTGTACGATAATTTAGCACGCTTAGTATTCATCTAAACCTTTAATATCAACCGTACCAGTCGTAATAAATGTGCGATATGAAAAAATGCCGAAAAGAATAATATAATGATGTATATGTCAAAACGATTAAAGCATTGGTATCTTCTAGCCTGTTTATCTGCACACCAAGGGAGGAAACGAGTCTATTTGACATGCGCACATGCACTCAGTGGACAACAGTTACGTCATCAAAGACGGGTAAAGAAAAACAGGAATGAATTGCTTATATTTTCTTATTTCATTCATAGCCTTTCAATTTCACGTCACGTAGCGACAACAAGACACCTTAAGGTCAAACATAATGAGAGTATTCTATTATACAAAATACCTAACATGCCTATTTGTGTATATGCATACACATACAACGTTGTAGTTGTACAAAACACGAGATTATATTAAATACGCGATTTAGTAAATAAATGCGTGTGTAAAGTTGCATTTTTATTGGTTCAACTCTTGGGGGGCGGGGTCAAAACCGGAAGATGTTGTAGTTCGCGGCATTGACGCAAAACGCGCCAAATTTCTAGTTCGCGGAGTCACGTAGAATAAGCAACGGAAGTATATAACTGCAGGAATATCCTATATCCCGTTGGCAGTGGGTATTCTGTGTAAATAAACAACGACATACGACTCGGTTTTATTTTTATTGATACGACGTTAGTGATATATTATAGCGGTGGGTTTAATATCAACTCTCGCGCACAAAGTGTGTGCAGACAGGTGGCTGGTCATATTGTTTACAGCGACGACTTCAGCTTGTCAAGGCTTCTGTACTTGCTAACTGTTTGGATGGTCTGTTAGATTATTGTCAGCTATGGTTTTACAAAACAGTGGAAGATTTAAAGCAGACCGAGGCGGAGGAGATCAGGACAACCAACAGTAAGTTTTCATAACAACAATACTGACAGCGGGGCAGAACGTCTATGGAGTTTATTGTGCATGTAGCCTGACAGCATAAATATATGAAATTCTGTGATATTTGGCATGGCTATCTAACAGTGTGTGTCAATGGAGTTTGTTTCATCACACTGTCTTTTGAGGTTTAGCTCGTATGAATGAATTGAATGATTTAGGATTGTTGACACTGTTAGTACCACGCTTGCATTTGCGACAGTAGAAAAAGGAATCAGTTTTGATTTCGTGTTGATGTTTAAATGAACTACAAACGGTGTGCTGCAGTAAATACTTACGATTTAGACATCAGTGTGTTAATCAGTATGAGTATTAAACCTATTTTAAAACTCTTATGTGGCTGTAACACAAAGATTTCTATGGAGTTGTTTCATAGATCACAGTTTTTTGAGGTTCACTGTATCGCTTTCTCCTTTGCATGCGGTCTGACAACTGTGTATTTTTAATGACTGTTGGATATTGATAACTCAGGCCATGTAGTTGTCAGGCTGACTATTGTCTGTGATATTAGGGATGATATATCTGCGCTGTCCGCCGTCAAGCGGTTGGAGCGCAGTCAGTTCACCGATTGCATGGACGAGCGGTTCAGCTTTGAACGGATGAAGGAGCCCGGCGAGAAGACTGGCTGGCTGATCAACATGCACCCGGTAAGACAGCCAATCCAAAGCCTTCCGACATCATTTGACACACTGACCGTCCTGCCAACTGTTATGAGAGTTATGACTGTAACGTTTCTTCTCAGACTGAGATTCTGGATGATGACAAGAGACTGATCAGTGCTGTGGACTATTACTTTATCCAGGAGGATGGAAATAGATTCAAGGTGACGCTACAACTCTTTACAAATATTCCAATATAACGCGAAAAGTCTATTCCACCTTTTTGAAATTGTATGTTGACAATACATTTACATTTTGTCATTTAGCTGACGCTTTTATCCAAAGCGACTTACAAATGAGGACAAGGAAGCAATAGACAGTACAAACAATATGCAGTATTGTATTTGGTGATGGTGCAAGAAAGCATTTTGGCAAATTTAATAGAATATTTTTGGCTGGGTTCTTAATACAATGTAACATTTTACGTTAAATACGTTATATTGACATAACAGGGTTGCAAATCTCACTCTTTGTGTGCTTTTGCCTTCGCAGGTTGCTCTTCCCTATAAGCCGTATTTCTTTGTAGCTACTAAAAAGGTGAGTTTACAATGCTTGAACTGAATGAAGAGATAGAGGAGATAGAGGAACGATAAACTGAATGAATGATATCTCTGTGTGTTTGGGAAGAACTGTGAGAGAGAGGTTATCTCCTTCCTGTCAAAGAAGTTCCAAGGAAAAGTGGCGAAGCTTGAAATTATTCCCAGGGAAGACTTGGATCTGGTGAGATACGCTGGCATTTAATTATACTATTGAATTTTTCCCTTTTTTTTAAATAAGCCGTAATGCCCTTGTGTTGTTGCATTATAATATCAGTCGTGTAACGTGTGTTGTGTGTTTGAAGCCGAATCATCTTGTGGGCCTGAAAAGGAACTACATCAAACTGTCCTTCAACACGGTGGATGACCTTGTTAAAGTGAAAAGGGAGATCTCGCCTGCTGTCCGGAAGAACAGGGAGAGAGAGAAGTCTAATGACGCCTATACCAGCATGTTATCCAGGTATCAACCGTGTTCATGAAATGGTTTAGTTAACAATTGGTTAACTGTGGTTAATGAAATGGTTTAGTGTCTGTGATACAAACTGTGTGCAGACATCAGTCTGTTAATCAATATAAATATCAATCCTGTTGTAAAAACCTTTATTTTGCATTAACAAACACAGTAGTTTAAGAATGCAATACACTAACTATTTTTTATAGCAGATACCTGAGGAACTTGTTTTTATGATGAACTTTCAATTGTTGGTTTGATTAGATAAATATATGATTGTTGTTGTTTCAGTGCTCTGGTTGGTGGGAGTGTTGTGACGGAGGATGAAGATGGTTCGTCGAAGAAGATGATCGAGCAGCTTGACAACATCATCGACATGCGGGAATATGACGTACCGTATCACGTTCGTGTGGCCATTGACCTGAAGATTCATGTGGTGAGGAAACGGTCTATAATAAAGACGTCTGAACTGATTGTACAGTATATCAAGCTTCAAATGCTACAATTAGAACTTTTTGTTCTGTTGATTTATGTGTGTTTTCTTTACTGACAGGCTCACTGGTATAACGTGCGGTACAGAGGAAGCGCTTATCCTCCTGAGATCGTGCGCAGGAATGATCTTGTGGAAAGACCTGTGAGTAATTAAGCAGATATTTGAATCCTTCAAAACAAGGAACAGAACTTTGAGGAACGAGATCGTAAATGCATGAAGGAGAACATCTGTTTATCAAGATAATCATTATTTAACTTGTTGCAATTTATTATGAATCACTGACTGGCAGTATTAATCTGTCTCTAAGGATCCTGTCGTGCTGGCCTTTGATATTGAGACCACCAAGCTTCCACTGAAGTTCCCTGATGCTGAAACGGACCAGATTATGATGATCTCATACATGATCGATGGACAGGTAACTTCCCGTGAACTGTCGTGCACGTGCATGCAACTGTTTGCCGTCTGGTGATGATAATTTATCACATAATCTGGTTTATAATGTACATTTGTGTCAAATATTTCCAGGGTTTCCTCATCACAAACAGAGAAATCGTCTCTGAGGACATTGAGGATTTTGAGTTTACCCCAAAACCTGAGTATGAGGGCCCCTTCACTGTATTTAATGAACCTGATGAGGTTAGTTTGAACTGTATATGCACTGTATTGTTTAACAAAGTTGCTTTGTACCACTATTAAAAAGCTAATACATTACCATATTATTACTACATATATATATTACTACATATAGATTTCTGTTGTGAATTTATTTGGTGTATATTTTTAAAGCAACAGTGCAACCAGAAAGGCATTCCAAAGGCAAACTGCTACCTTAATATATAGTTTGTTTAATGCTTTTCCTGGATTCAGATGGTTCTTGGAACCCAGTTCCTGTAGTTAATACTGGTGTACCTGTAACATCTCTGGTCATGCTTTCTGCCTGCAGGCCTCTCTCATCCAGAGATGGTTTGAACACATTCATGAAACCAAGCCCAACATCTTTGTCACCTACAACGGAGACTTCTTTGATTGGTAGGATGTGATTTGTGTTAAGCTTTATTTATTTAATGCTCTATAAAAAATATGTTTGCTTAGACAGCTTTTATAAACAGTGTTTCATGTCTTCAGGCCATTTGTGGAGGCCAGGGCTGCCCAGCTCGGCCTGAACATGCACCAGGAGATCGGCTTCCAGAAGGACAATCAGGGGGAATATAAAGCCAGCCAGGCTATTCATATGGACTGCCTCAGGTAAGAGCAGCTGACGTGGGTTTTTCCAAAAAAGCCATTTTTGTCCTGCTCAAAAGCATAGACTGAAATTAATTTGGCAGATTGATCCACAAATATTTGGCCTATGCTTCATATATGGACTTTATGTTGTGCATTGGCCACCCAGCTGTATAGATATCTGCACTGAACACTGATGAAGTTCGATGGTTTGTAATTGTTAAGCTGCCTAATCATGTCGGCAAAAGCAGCCTTTAAGAGACCTTTCTTCAGATTAACACCATCATCTCATCATCTGTCTGGTTCAGGTGGGTGAAGAGAGACAGTTACCTGCCTGTAGGAAGTCATAACCTGAAGGCTGCAGCTAAAGCCAAGTTAGGCTATGACCCTGTGGAGCTGGACCCAGAGGAGATGTGCCGTATGGCTACTGAAGAACCACAGGTGCTGTTTGTC
>JAZGTI010002252.1:0-37470 GCA_036877585.1 Botia kubotai
TCTCCTATATAAGTGCATTGTTTTTTATGATGGTATAACGGTATTGAAACTGATACCGTTGCTATTTTTAGATCCCGCGGTATACCGTATTACCGCCCAAGCCTATTGCTGATGACTACTCATTCCGCCCAACGCAAATGGACACCAACTCCAATGAGCTGACAGGACTCGTCAAATTCTGGTGCAAGGGTTAGTAGCCAACTGGTTGACTGTACAGATTTCCCAGCTTTGAGTAATCTGTACTCGTCAGGGAAACTGTCAATCTGGGATTCCTGAAAGATTAGTGATTCTGCAGCTAGATAATCTGCAGTTGATGGCTGTTGTTGTCCTTTAAGATTCTACTAGTTCTTTCCACTGACAGGTCTTTGAGGGGTTTTACCTCGGGTGAGGTCATGTGTTGGGTTCCTATTGGAATCCACGTACCGTCAGACACACCTTGCAGTAAGGTCTTAAATCTCAGTGATCCTTGTCCCAACAAGTACTTTAAATCTGTATGATTTAGATTTTATCCAAGATGGTACTTTTGTGGAATCTGGCCATAGGACCACTCTGCTGAAAGCTCAGTCCCAAGAAGTTTGGCTAGCTGAGCACCACTGAGGGCTGCACACAATTACAATAGAGGGATGGTATATCTCCACATGGGAGGATAAAACCAAGAGGGCATTTCTGAGTTGCAAGTATTCTGTAGATGTGAAGAATTGTTCTGGGTCCAGCCTTCACTTGGCGGGTCTTATACCCAATTGAATTATACCCAAGTGTGTCTAAGTGGCAGTACCTTTTTAAGACCAAGGTAGATTCCTGTATGTCAGTCCGGTCTTGTGACACCCACAGCTCTGTGCTGCCGGACCTTGCCTCTGCTGGCAGATGCTCAACTACACTGGATTACTGCATTACTTGCCCATTGTTGAAGATCGAAACCACCACTGGCCAGGAGTTCACGAAGTTTATCCACAAGTTGTTTTGCCTCTTCAGGTGATGGTTGGCTTTTTAGACAGTTGTCCAAGTAGAAGTTTTTTTCTACCGTGGCTCTGACACCATCACCGGAATTGATATTGTCCATGATGTGCCGCTGAAGGGTGTAAATGGCATATCAAGGGCTACAAGTGGTGCCAAAAGGCAACACCTGGTGCTCATAGACATCAGAAAGTTTGGTTCTATCTTGATCCTGTCACACAAAACGGAGGAGATGTCTGTCTTCGAAAGGAGTCGGACTTGATGAAACATCCCGTGATATCAGCACTCACTGCCACTGTATGCTCACAAAAACATAACAGGACACCCAGTAAGGAGGTGCCTAATGTTAGTAAGTATTCATTCAAGTTGCGACCTCTAAACTGGAACAAACAATTCTTGAAGGAACAGTTCTTTCCATTGTGTTGAACCATATGGTGTGAAATGAACCATGACTCGCCCTCATTGTTGACTTCTGGTGATGTGTAGACACTGTTGTGGCTTCAGTTTATCTTCAAGGACTCGTGCTGGACCTTGAAAAGTCCAACCCAGATGTGTCTTAAAGGCTGCAGGGTGGACCAAGGCAGACTTTTTCTGTAGGGGTTATTAAGTAAGGATGGTCTGCTCTGATCAACAGCAGTGGGTTTGCTTTATGGATCGGCTGAAATGGTAGACCTTTCAGGTGGCTGTATTTCTGTTGAAGGGCTGCAACTGGATAGGAATGTTCTGTTAGGCTTAAGGGTTCAGCTGTAAAGGCTCTCTCAATAAGATAGCTCTTATGAGGTTGAGAGAGTGGTGAGATCCTGAAGGAAACTGCTGTACCATGGAGCTTTGTGATTTCCTGTCTTAGGTGATGTCCTGGTCCAAAAACTAATGATAACCAGTTCACACACGTCTTTAAAATGATCTTGAATATCTCCAACTGGCGATGCCGGACACCATTAATTCCAATGTGAAAAACAATCGTAGAAAATCTTTGCTAAGTAGGATACTCTAGGTCTGGTACACAGCTATGTTGGCTTCTGAAAAATGCATAAATGTAAGTGAATGTGTTAAATTACAGGTCTATGTCATGCAAAGGTGCCATTCAGCAGCCACAGTGGTTGCCATTACTCTACAGAAATGGCATTGATCTTCCTAACATGCAAAGAATGTAATGTGTTGGGTAGGAGAGGGGCTCGCTGCTGCTGTGTTTTACCAAGCTCATTGGCCTTATTGTTTTTCTTCACTTAACACAGGGATGTGATAAGTAAATATGCCTGATCGTTACACTGTTTGACAGATTGTATTTTCTTATTTTTATACCAGTTTGAAATGTTGACCGGCACATTACCATTTCAAGGACAAGACAGGAATGAGACTATGAACATGATTTTAAAGTGAGTATAGTGGTTAAACATCCAGTGTTTTTTTTTAAAGATAAAAGACTGCCAAAAGACAATTGACTTGTAACCTAAATAAAACAAAAATGAGCTTTATTATCCAAACAAAGATTATTTCTTCAATGGTCATGATTATCCAAATAAAATGCTGGTAACATAACATTGTTTTTATCTTTCTTGCTGTTTATTATCAGAGCAAAGCTGGGGATGCCACAGTTTTTAAGTTTGGAAGCACAAAGTCTTTTACGAATGCTCTTCAAAAGAAATCCATCAAATCGTTTAGGTAAGCCAACTGTTTTCAAAACACTAGGCTGTATGTTGTAGAATTGGAATAGAATCAAAACTGTTAGTGATAAACTGTTATTAACATGGTATGTTGCTGTGTTTTAGGGGCCGGTGCTGATGGAGTGGAAGAGATTAAGCGCCATGCATTTTTCTCCACCATTGACTGGAATGTAAGAATTATTAGTACATTGCTATGATCCAATTCTATTATTACATAAGCAGCTCTGCTCATAGCTACATACTCTTGCCCCATCGTTTATCACCTGAATGTGTATATGTGGTGGGTGTCCAGGCGATGTGCCTTTTGTAGCTATGTTTGACAAATGTTTGACAAAAAAAGCAAGGTGCATCTTATAGGCCAGCACTGTTCCCTTGACTGAAGTGGGAAACAACCCATTTCTAAAGAGAGCTCTTTGTTCACCCTGCCTCGGTCACAGATTACCTTTAAAGTGATAGTTTACCCAAATATGAAGATTTGCTGTTATTTTACGCACCCTCAGGCCATCCAAGGTGTAGGTGACTTTGGTCTATTCAAACATTAAAGACGTTTATAGTGGAAACTGTGGTTCTTGGTGATTTATAAAATACTGAGACTATGGTTGCTGTATCTTTAAAAATTTTAAATGCAGACAACACAAAAATCAAAAGGCAGGCACAAAATTAATCTCTGCAGCTTCTGTCGATATATTAGGGTCTTACAAGGTAAAACGATTAGTCTGTGCAAAATGAAAAAAATGAAAATTATTTACAACATGTAAGGCTGTGTTATACAGTGTTCTGCCCCAGAGATCTTTGGGAAACCCTAGTGATGTGTTGTGGTCACAACAAATGGTGCAATGCAGCAAACACTCATCCTCTCACCCAGGAATTGCACACCTGGAGTACATCAATTTGCCATCCCTCTTGTTTTTTTAGAGAGTTCATATAAACCACCATCATAACTTTATATTCCACCTCAGGCCCACACGGACACTGCTTTATAGATGTTGCCAGGGACATGAGGAGGCTACAGACATTGAATCTGGACACAGTGCTGGTGATTATCAGTGACTTCAGCAAACTTGAAAAAAGTCATCCCACATAGGAAGACAGGCTGTTCACAGCTATATACCGGAAGACAGGGCACTAGATCAGCTTATAATGATAACGCATTATGTAAAATGGCAACGTATTTTTGTTTTAAATTTACATTTTCTATTCCACATGTGCAACGCTTGGTGCAAAATAAAAATTCAATTAAAGCTGCAAGCAGGGTTGACTGGGCTCTCGCACTGGGGTCACCGCCACCTGTTGACTTTTAAGAAACAGTGAATGGTGGGCAATAAGGTAATATAGGAGGGCTTTACCAGTCATTTATAGGTGCCACATTTTGTTCTGCCACCTGGTGGCACTATACGTATAAAAACTGATTATTGGCATTGAGATCTCTTCATTCAAGTGGAGGTATTACAGCTTCATGTTTTATGGCGAAACCTCAAACTTTGAGTCTGTCACATACACACCTTTTAACTTTTGGCATGAAGATATCTTTGGGCCGGGTTGATAAGAAAAATATCTTATCAAATGTGAGGTGTGGGCCAGGTTGGACATCGCGTGTTTGAGTTAAAACAACTTCCTGTTTTGTGGTAACACTTTGAATTTGTGAAGCCTCCACGGACACCCCCTTCAACAAAAACTCAAAAGCTTTTAGCTTCATAAGCTTTTAGATTACACTGACCAAATATGATATGGATCTGATTAAATCCTTGGGTGGAGTTCATTGAAGTTTAATGCCTGAAAACTGCACAAAACTTTTGGAAGAAATTCAAAATTGCTGACTTCCTGTTGGATTTTGTTTGTCTGTGAAACTTTGGAATTGGGATGGGATGTTGCGTGTGTCTACCAAATTCCGTACATGTACATGAATTGTAACCCACAGGGCTCTATTGAAATGTTGAAGGTGGTGCTGTCAAGCAATATGCAAAGTTTAATGAGTTTGAGCATTTTAAAGTCCTGAAAAATGAGTTTAATTTAAGAATTGCATGGTGGGAACTTGCATTTAACTTCGTAAATAACAGTGGACCATTTAATCCCTTGACACGTACAATCACACTGGTGTGATTAGAATGTTTAGTAGTCACGTGATTGCCTGCTAAATTCAAATCTGTTCAAACCAGAAATGGCGGTAAACAAGAAAGTGAATCTCTCAGCGCTTGTCACAATTGTTAGCGTTTTCAGTCAGGTAATGTTTTTTTTTTACATTTTAAATTATGTTAAACAATATATGTATAAACATAGACAAAAGCATCTTTCAAACAAAACGTTACATTTTTTTTGAACGTTACGTTACATTTCATTGCACAATCACAGAAGTAATAGGACAACATATATAGTTTATACGTGACGGTGGCAAAACAAACCTTTCAAACATAATGTATGGTTATGTTTTATTCATTTCAATAGCACATTGTGTAGGTAATTATAAAGTTTACTCTACTCCTCTCTCAGTTCGCCAGCCACTTTTATGCATTTTGAAAGAAGTGGATGAGCAAGCATGTTTTAAATCCAGCAAGGTCTGTCTCCCGGACAGAACGCGGTGCCCGCAATAACTTACCAATCATCTAACATGAACATTATAAAAGTTTGCACATGTAACAATCTTCCGATCTTTAATTTAACAATGCATGTAAGTGTTATAAATATTTAGTATGAAATATATATTATTTATATATATATATATATATATATATATATATATAAAAAGCTGGCTGCAGCACGCCACTGTGACTGTGTAATGTCACACGACAAGCTTTATGCGTCTCCATGGTAATTGGAACGCGATTCATTGTAGAAAATCAGTTGCATTAAAGAAACTCACGCCGGGGGGTCTGTCTGAAAATTTAGAACTTGCACATGAAAGGGTTAAAGTCCATAAGTGGCACTTCCTGGTGCCAGTTGGTGTCGCATGTAATTTTTAAATTGTCCAGCTTAATGCGAACATCACGTACTAAGTTTGGTGCCTGTATGTAAAACTAACCCCTTTACTTTAGGGGGCTCTACAAAGTCCCCCCACTAAGCCAATGTCTAAGCTTTCGCCCACGCCTAACAGCTGACCACTGTGGTGTGTGTGCCAAATTTCCTGCCATTTTAAGCATGTTAAGAGCCTCAGATACACCAGAATATAGTTTTGAAGTTTGATGCATTACCATGGCAACATAATTTCAGATATTATAAATCTTTTAGTCGCTTTACGTCAGCCATGTCTCTACACTATTTTAACCAAGTCTGAAGTGCCCCCTCTATGCTATAGAGTCCCCTCTATGCTTATGTCTGAGCTTTTGTCCATGCCTAATGGCCAACTCCTATGGGTTGTCTGCCAGATTTCATGCCAATTTAAGTATGTTAAGTACCTTAAATATAGTTTAAGTTTTTAAGTTTGACGCATTACCATGGCAACTATAAGATATTACAATTCCTTTCACAAATTTTTATTAGTCATGTGTCTACATTGTTCTGACCAAGTCTATGGCACTATGAGTGTGACGCACAATAACCATATCAATGTCATCTGCCCATCACGCCACTGGTGTGCTAATTACTTTTGAATCTTGAAATATGATTTCCTTAGGAAAACATTAAGCACTTTGCGTGTCAGTGCTTGGACCCTAATGAAAATGTATAACCCAAACTGATTATGTTTAACATGTTGAAGCAAAAATAGTAGCAAACCACAATTAAAATGTTTCTTGTTCACATTTTCTTTTTCGCAGGAAGGGCATGTGCAGTTGGATTTTCGTTAAATTTCCTGCAATAAATGCAGCAAAATTTGATGCGGATATGAAAATCCATTCCGAGCTGCCCTGCCCTGTCAATTATGGCATCAATTACTGTACGTGACATATCGGTCACTTAATAAGCTCACAATATTAATAATTTCGCTTCAGAAGATATTAACCCACTGGTGTCATAGGAATTACTATTATGGACGGATAAATAATTATTATTAATAATTATTATTATGGACGGATGCGCTTTTGGTGCTTTAAAAACTTAGCCGCTATTCATTTCCAGGATATTATGTAATATAACTAGTGGTCAGCTGAAGAAAGTAAATATACACCAAAAAATATGCACCTAGGATGGCTTGAGGGTGAGTAAATTATGGGAAAGTTTTCATTTTTGGTTGCGCTGTTCTTTTAGGTGTACTATAAATGTTGGTCTGTTTATGCACTCAGTGGTCACAGCTTTACTTTTTGTGGTGGAAGGGGTAATGCATTAAAGCAACAACATGTACGTACAGGTAACGTATAACAAGGACACTGTAAAGTGTTACAAAAATTAATTGGTTTACATTTGCTGAACCACCTTCACTGGTTTCTTTATCTGTACACATCTATACATATCGACTTGCTTTAAATTATTAGCCTTATGTATCTGTTTTTTTTTTTTTTTGGCTGGCCTGATGGATACAATGATATGCTTTTGTTTGATAAAGAAGCAACATACTTCCTTGTAGGTTCCCTTTTGATTAGGATTCTCCTGATTTACGTCAGGAATTATATTATTCTTAAAATACTGTTAACACAAATTCCACTGAATTGGCCTATTGTGACCATGGTCCTTTGTGCATGTTATTGGTCCAAATATGCCAGTCCAATTTAACATTTATTTACAATTTACCTCTAAATGAATGAATTGCTCCCTTTTGCCTACAGTGTCCTAATCTATTTACCCCTACTGGTCGATGGGAGAGCTACAAGCCACAACATAATTAAAAAAACTAAAGCTACTAAAAACTGAAAAACTTTGTTACATCAGTTCCACTTTAGTGGTTGACAGAGGGTTAGAATGCTTTTTCACACTTGTTGTTTGCTACAATAGTAAAATTTGTTTGCCATTTAATGTTGATCTTCACATGGTGGCTTAATTATGCAGAAGTTGTACCGGAGAGAACTTCATCCTCCATTCAGACCTGCCGCAGGAAAACCAGATGACACATTCTGCTTTGACCCAGAATTCACAGCCAAAACTCCCAAAGGTATGAATAGTGGGCTCATATAGTGGTGGTCACTTCACCTCAAGACTCAAGATGATTCTGATTGTGTCCATCACTTTTTATTTGTTTCCTCATTGACGCTGTTTGTGTGTTTTATGTGAACAGACTCCCCTGGCATTCCCCCCAGTGCGAATGCTCACCAGCTCTTCAAAGGCTTCAGTTTTGTAGCTCCAGCTTCCCTGGAGGAAAGCAAAAGTGTTCCTCTAGTTAACATCCTCCCAATAGTGCAGGTGAACCACTGTATCACTGTTTGCTCACTGGCATTAAAACATATTCACAATTTATTTAGTTGAAGGTGACCTATTGTGCAAAATACACTTTTATGGTGTATAAACATAAACAACATTAACATGGTGCGTCTGCAGTGTGAGTAAACAATCACCCAATAATGGTTAAAGTACATCCACTCCTTTTTTAAAATAAATAATCCCTATAAGAATCCCCATCAGAAACAGTGTCTCAAATTGCATTGTTTCAGTTTCTGCCCAATATGATGTGCCCCGCTACTAATGACACAATGTCTGAAAGTTTATGTCCTTGTTAGATCAGCAAGTGAGGAGCTGTGTAAATTATCCAAATGTTGTGTTTTTGACTCTAACAATGAACATAAGACTCTGTCTACTCCCAGGATCTCACCGATGATGCAGTGGATTATTATTAATATTTTTTTATATATAAAGGGAATGTCATAGCTAGACACTTAGCTAAGTTGGTATATGTTTTTCAGATTGATCTAGTGCATTCTTAAAGTTACTACTATTTCCAGTCTTAACTATATTTAAATACTTAAATACAGTAAGTGACTAACTGTATTTCATACATAAAGGGCTGAACAGGTATTTGTTGTAGTAGAGCTTTATTGTCATTCCGCTACATGTGTGGACATACAGTGGAACGAAATGTCGTGTCTCACAGGACCACGGTGCTACATAAATGAACATAAATAAAAACTGGTATTTGAACTGGTATTTACATTGTCAGACTTATTAGCATATTTATGCCTCACAAGAAATAAATATTAATTTTAAAAGGGTTGCTTTTCTAAAATAAGACAGCTTAGAGATTTTCTAGTTTTCAGAGTATCAGCAGCTTGTTTGCATTTAAAGATACATGGTGTAATAAATTGCTGAAACTTCACAGACACATTCTGGGGACAACCGAGACTTAGGCTGCGTGTACACTGGCACAAAAATCTGCACAAAATCCAATTTTTTCCTATTCAAACTGAGCCACTTTCAAATCTACACATTTTCAAATCTATTGTGGATTTAAATCGGATACATTTTCGATATCCAGACATCCGACCTGCATCTAAACACACACATCCCATTCACCTGGCTATAACGTCTCTGTTCCATGATAGATTGCGTTGAACGTCATCATTTCGCACATGTAGTGAACCTGGCTGCAATGCCAGTGCAAAATAAAGAGCATTAAAGCCAAATATAAAAAGGCTATAAGGATATATGGAGTTGTTGAGTCCTTGATGTGGAAAGCATGAAAGCCATCTTTATGATGGCAGCATTAAAAAACGCTTTTGCTTTTTTGTCTAATTAATTGCTTTTGGGTGTACTTTTGCCGACTTTTGAACAGAGGAATTGGCAAAAGTCCATCCACAATTCGAGGGCCAATCATGGCACACATATAAGTAAATGACTGGATTCGTTTTGGCCGGGAGATTAATGTAAACACGCACATCAGATACAAGGCTTAAGTGTAAACGGGCGGGACAAAAAAATCGGATATGGACTTAAGATCGGATCTGAGCATTAAGACTTGCTTTGTAAATGCAGCCTTAAATTACACCTTGTTAAAAGGGGACAATATTTCCTATATTATTCCAATATTCAATATTACTTGCTAAGTAGGTGGTTATATTTAACATTTTGACATTTAACCTTTAAACATTAAGCAACCTTAATAGCCACAATAGTTACACTCGTATTTTAAGTGTGATTCATTGACCATAAAAAACACTGATGAATTTGACTAATAGCATTATTTTAGATATTTTAAATTAATTTAAACAGATATCGCAATTATAACATTTTTGGAGCCCTACTTTGGACAGAAATGGATACTGTGATGTTCAGTGTTTGCTGTAATCAAAGCTAAAGGTGATCTAAAATAATATTAGAGTGTGCAGTCTTTTGTTTTGGCCAGGCAGCGTATACTGCAGCTGAAGTAAAAAATAAAAAAATGCTTTAAAGGAAAGCGTAGTGTTTTTCGCAGATGTATAGATGTATAATGTTAAAACACTGCTTTGTTTGCTCTGTTAGATGCACAGTAGCTCGGCGCAGTTCTCTGACATGTATGAGCTAAAGGAAGACATTGGTGTGGGTTCCTACTCTATATGTAAGCGCTGCATACACAGAGTCACTGCCATGGAGTTCGCTGTGAAGGTGAGGCACGCCATTTTGCAAACCATTTCTTATGACAATAGTTTGGGACTCGTACCACCATGCATTTTTATTCAGTATTCTCATGAAATAAAATAGGTTAATGAATTCTCATGGTTTGGTTTAACAGTTTCACTGTGTTGTGTTAAGTAGATAATTGACAAAAATAAACGAGACCCTTCAGAGGAGATAGAGATACTGATGCGGTATGGACAACATCCCAACATCATCACACTGAAGGACGTGAGTAAAACCCTCTCTTTAGACATCGTGTTAGACCAAGGGCTGTTTAACATCAGAAAACTCTACAAAGCAGGATCTCTTTAGCCTCATGGGCCACACTACTGATCTATAGAATAGTATTTGAATAGCTGTTCATAGAACTTTATCACTAAATTTGGCTTTTAATTTAAAATTTCACAAAGAACGGTAACGTTGAATTAAGTAATATTGAACATTATTACAATACTAAATGAACATTTTAATATTTAAATATTTGAACAGTCAAAGTGGTTACTGTCTTAAGAAGTACAAACATTTAAAAATAAACATACACAGTCATACACATACAACTTTTAACAAACATACACATTGACTAACTTTTAAAACTTCTGTTGTTAACAAAATTTCAATTAACAAAATCTCCTCTTCCAGATTTCCCTGAAGCCGACTCCTATATAGAATCTTATAAAATAAACTATTGAGAGCAAGTTAAAGTGCCTCACCTTGACAATTTTAGTGTATTTTTGTCACAGAGATACTGTTAAAAATGGTTATTTTCCATGCAGCTTTTTTAATTGAAGGCAAGAAGGCATTCCTCTAGATGCATTTGGATTTTCTATTATTAAAAATTAGTCCCATGTCCCTGGGATTGTACAATTTTAGAACCTTATAAATGTAAATCCCAAAATAAAAGTTTAAAAAACAATCTAAACAGATCCTGTTAAGGATATGTATTGTTAATACAGACATGGGTTACAGGCATGTATACCACAAAGTGCTTTTTTCCTCATTTTTGAACTGTCACCATAGACACACAATGCAACAAGGATTGCTAAAGTCAACAGATTTTACTAAAAGACCTAGCAATCTCTGTGTCAAAATAAAGTAGTGATGGTGCTATCTGTTTAAAGTTTTTTTTTTTTTTATCATTTCACCCCCTATAATCTGGCTTCAATCTTGTCATTTTGACTCGTTTAAAAATAGATTACTCAGTAAATATTTATCCATGGCATGTAATATTTTGGCTATCATCCTTATTAATGTTTGTTAAACCAAATATTAGTAAAATATATAGAAAATAAAAATATATACCCAGGGAACTTTCCAAATTTGGTTGAGTTGTCACAAAAGAACCCTTATGTGCTCATTTAGAGTAGAGGTAGAGATACAGTACTTAAGTTAAGTTACTTGGGAAGCATTTCTCCTTTAATCATGCTTGTCATCCATATTGGTTTTGTTCACATTTTTACTCCCATGCTATTGGGACACACTGTGGTATGCATATGCTCAACAGCCCGTAATGAGGGTTGCACTAAGATTGTGGGTACTTTAAGTTTGTTACATTATAAACTATTATAAACATATAGAATGTTTCATGAAAGTTTTCACCATTACATACAATATAACAGAATACTGGCATGCGTTATTACTTGATTACTTAATTATAAGTTTATAAAAATAAGTTTATTTTTATTTCAGGTTTCATTTATTTTCATTTAAAAGTTTTAGTGCCTCAGCTTAAACTTAAGTTTATTGCAAGGGCAAAATTTCTAATTTTTGTTTAGGTTTTGCAAATCATATTTATAATGATAGCCTATATTTATAATAGCCTATATTTTATTTGATTTCAGGTCAAATAAATGCTTTAATAGTTTTAATTTTAGTAAACTACAAAAACTTTGATCTAGTGTCAACAGATTTGTGTAAGGGATAAGAAGAGAGTTATGTGATAGATAACATCATTAGTCTGCTATGAAAAGTGTATGAGATGTCCTCACTAATGTGGTGAAATAAACCTTTGTATGACTTAGGTGTATGATGAGGGCCGTTTTGTGTATTTGGTGACTGAGCTGATGAAGGGTGGTGAGCTACTGGATAAGATCCTTAGGCAAAAGTTCTTCTCTGAGCGAGAAGCCAGCGCTGTGCTGTACACCATCACCAAAACTGTGGACTACCTGCACTGCCAGGGGGTGAGACACATTCACATAATATACAACAAAATAAACACCTCGCCAGTCACATCACGTTAAGGACCGGGTTGTATAGCACTTTGATAGTGTTTATATAATATTTAACAACATTAAGTGTCATGGGTCGTGAGTATGGGATCATTAAGACATTTTGATGCCGCCTCTGATTTAAACTCAAGTATCAAATAGCGTCAAGAAGTTTAAATCATTTCTTTTTAACTGTTTGTTGCAATGAAACAATTCATAACTGATTTGGGGCTTGCAGCTAACAACTATTTTGATTATCCTTTAATAAAGTGTAGGTAATAAAGTTATGAACTCGAAAATAAATGCAACTTTCATAGTTTAAAAGCAGCAAAACAGTTTAAATGACCATACAAATAATTTAACAAGTGTTAGCAGTTAAAGAATTTTAGAGTTTAACAACATCCTGCTGTTACCAAGTAAACCAAGTAAAAGCTTTGGGGTGGGGGGTGGGGGGGTGCTTAGTGAGTGTACGTGTTATATTGTGTGAAGGAAGGCATAAGAATATCAAACTCTTAACTTTTAAATTAAGCCAATTAGCATCTATTCTTGTCAGAATGACCACCAGAAGGGCAAGAATGCAGATACCTAAGTCCTTATAGGCCTTGATGCTCCTGATTCAGGTGGTGCACAGAGATTTGAAGCCCAGCAACATTCTCTACATGGACGATTCCGGAAACCCTGACTCCATACGCATCTGTGACTTTGGCTTTGCCAAGCAGCTGAGAGGTGACAATGGGCTGCTTCTGACACCCTGTTATACTGCCAACTTTGTGGCTCCTGAGGTGAGAAACTGACTGCTGCACATAACCATGACGCACATAACCAAATCCTAATTAAATTTATTCGTAAAGTATATGAGTGTTTGTGATTCATGTTGATTTGTGTATACCTCTATACTTCATGTCTTTGCTGTGCTGTAGGTACTAATGCGTCAGGGATATGATGCTGCCTGTGACATCTGGAGTCTGGGTGTCCTGCTGTACACCATGCTGGCAGGGTCAGTGTGACATTAATGCTGAACTGGCCCAAAGAGGCTTATCGGTTGATTTAGTTCCAAACATTCAATTTAAATTCTAAATTGCATTGTTACAAAGCAGCTTAAGAAAAAATATATTTATGTGTACATGTGCAAGTTCATGTAAATTTTTTTAACCAAATTGGTCATTTGCTGGACTTGCATGTTTGTGTAGGTACACCCCCTTTGCCAATGGACCCAATGACACACCGGAGGAGATTCTGTTACGCATCGGCAGTGGAAAATTCTCCCTTGCTGGAGGAAACTGGGATTCAGTTTCAGACTCCTCAAAGGTAACACAGGAAAAAAATTGACTAAATCGCCATGTCATGGTGCAATTCAAGTAATTACAAGATGACAACACTACACAGAGCTGTTCAGGTCCTTACATTCAGTTTCTAAAGGCAAAACTATATATAAAAACTAAATATAAAAATAAATTATATATTAAATTTCTTCTTCTTTGTTTATGGAGATAACAAAATGCTTAAATCTTTGCCTTCTATATAATATTACAAATTGTTTAAAAATCCAAAAAACAAAACTTGAACCCATCAAGTAACTGTCTATAGTAAAATAACCTATTAAACAAAGATAGATACAGAGGTTGCTACTTACCCATTTCTTAATATTTTGAACTTTTGGGACCCATCTTGTGAATCTGTTCCTGGGTAAACGGTGATGTCTGATTACCCTGTCCTAAACTGACCTTTTCCATTGTTCATGGAATATTGCTATATACATTTTCTGCCTGCTGGGTTGCTATCAGGTACATGATGGTATCCATACTCTTAAGCAAAATGTTTCCACCTCCAAATCATGACTGTGGAAAAGAAAGCAATGTTTGTGTGATGAAAACTGAACTACAGAATCTAGGAAAATAACGATTTACTTGCAGTGCAAACCATTAGATCAGTTACTTTAAGACTTAAATGTGCAATAATTGGTTGAAATTAAAACATCAATAGTTTTGCTCTCAAAGTATGTTTGCATAAAAAACAACTCTGTAATACATATGGGTTACCCTGCAGGAAGCAAGATACGATTTATGCTTGGTGGCTGGTTAGGCATCTTACCACACCTTTGCCTGATTTTTACAATTTGGATTGATAAAAGTTGTACACAATGGTTTAACATAGTGTTTTTGGTATATGTGTTACCCATCGGCTAGAGGTCACTGTTTTGTAGGTAGTAACAAACAGCAGTATGACAGTGTTAAAATGACTGAATTATCTATGACCTATGTTGTCATTTGATTATTTTTTTTACAATTTATAATAACAGATGAGAACACTTAGCATCTTTCTATTGTGCAATTTTTTTTGCAGGATCTGTTGTCTCATATGTTGCATGTGGACCCTCACCAGCGATACTCAGCAGAACAAGTACTAAAGCACACATGGATTGCTTGCCGGGACCATAACCCACACTTTCAGCTCACGCGACATGAAGCACCTCATTTAGTTAAGGTACATTACACATAGCAGCACTCATTATTTGCTGCATACACTGGATTTACAGAGGTAATCAATCCAAGTGTAATTATGTCTTCTGTAGGGAGCCATGGCTGCCACATACTCTGCACTGAACCACAAAACCTGTAAGCCACTTCTTGAACCTGTAGCCGCCTCGAGTCTTGCTCAGCGCAGGAACATGAAAAAGCTGACATCTACAGATATTTCATGAACAGAATGATATCCAGATCACTGTGTACCCCCCCAGACAGCCCCACACTTGTCTTAAATTATTGCCATTTTCCTCAAGTCCTCATACACAATGCTTCAGGGAATGTGTAAGATCTTACAGAAGACGATTGAAACTTTTGTTGTCTCTCTGCTAGAGTAAAAAGCACCAGCTCTGTTTCTCATGTTATGACTGCTTGATCTGAAGTGTTTCACATGTCACTGAGCAGTTGAAATGTTCTTCACCCTCCACTTCCAATACAAACATAAGAACACCTGTTTCCTTAAAGATGCATGACTATTAGGATGAATCTTATAGTCAAACTGTCATATTTCAGCCCAAATTAAAAAGCAAGTAAATGTAAAGATAAAATGCAATTACATTAACGTGACAATTAAGCGCATTTCTCCTCGTTCTTATTACTGCTAAATTAACTTAAAATGTAAATAAATTCTGTCACTGTTGTAATGCATTAATAAAAATCACCCTGCATATACACTTTTTTAATTTAAGCTCAATTAAAATTTTGGCATGATGTCTAAATATTTTGCCACTGAATTTCTTTATACATCTAAATATAAAATGATGCTGCCACATTACAGTATTAATTTTTTGCATTACAAGTATGAACATTTTTTTCATAATGTGATTGCAGTTGGTTGCTTATATGAAGGGAAGTTAAATGCCCCTAATTGTCATTAAAATTTCACAATGCAAGAAATTTAAGTGGCATCAGTTTCTTAGAAAACGTTGATCTTGATTTTGGGGGAAAATATGTCCCAGGCATTTTCTAATAGTTATCACACGATTCAACCATTAATGATTTATAAGCCAGTTAAGTGTTGTCACAGGAATCATGTTAGTGTTGACTGGCTTATGTCTTATGTGTCAATCATGTGACATTACCTTGAGATGCATCCAGTGTTACAAGTTTCTTTAGCTTTATGTATATAAATTCTCCATCATGCTTGTGTGGCTCAATGCACACATTTGCACTGAGGTTGTTGCTTCTGTGAGACATTTCCTCTTTCTCTGTCTGTTCCTGTCTCTAGATTCTCTGTCTCTACATTTTCTGCTTTTGTTGACTGGGAAGTACATGAGCAAAAGTTATAAGAAATATATATTTATAAACTGAAGAGATGAATGAATGTGGATAAGACTTGATTCATGATGAGGACTATAGACGAGGGAGATCTTTGCTCCAAATAAGGGGAACTATTTCATAAAACTCTTTAAAGACATTGTGGAAACTGTATCATATTGTATTTATTTCATTTGTTTTTAAAATAGCATTTTTTTTCGGGTTATGTACATATTGACATTAAAGAACATTATTGACATGAATTTTTGTGCTTTGTCAAGCTGTTCAGGAAAAACAAGAAACCACATTTACTGAAAAGTATGTGCAAAGATACAATTTCGAGTAATGGCAGTTCCTTTGAATTTATCAGACAATATTTTATTCACCAACAAAAACATGCTAGTCTTCAGGAAAGGCATGTTAGTAGATGGCACTGTTTTTCCCCAGTACTGGCTGCTATACTCCATGTACAACTATTTAAACATTTTCTAATATTTGTATAATTTGTATTAGACATTCACAGTGTAGGCTGGAAAAAAAATTGAATTAGGCAATGTGTAGATCCTCCTTTTAAATTTTTGGGTCATCAAAAAGTGTCCAGATTTTACAAAGTTTAGACCTAGGAAGAGTTTGAAAATTGCTTAATGAAATTCAAAATGGCAGTCTTGACCATTTGAGGTTATTGTACTTGGCATAATCCAGGGAATAAAGAGGGCAATCCAAAGATAATAGGCCAAAGAAATTTAGTTGAATTTATTTTTTAGGTATTTCTTTGTATATTTGGACCACTAGGTAATGCCAGACCCAAACTCTGCAGGTGTACTTAGGGCATTGTGCCAATGATGTTCATAATAATGCAATTTTGCTGTACATTTTAATTCAAATTAAATTAAAATTTAATTGTTTAACTTTGTATTCCTCAAGAAATTATAACACAACCCTCATAATTTTGAAGTAAAGTATTTAAAACCTTTAAGCCAATATTAATATTTTTGGACCAGTACATGATCCAATGGTGCTGTGCATTTACTCTCAGGTCATGCGTGTTATATGACTAATACCAAATTTCATGTTGATATGCCAGTGTATTAAGATGCAGCCTTACGTCATCACCATCAAATTTGTTGATGCAGTATATTAGAACGATTTGGTCTTGTTACTTAACTGTGTGTGTCTGCAAATCTAAATAACAGTCATAGAGGAATTTGAAAAAAGCAGGTTTATCAAATAATTTAAAAAGTGGGGGGAAAAATTGGTTGGTAAAGAAACTGCCGATAAAATTTATTAAAGTTTGACTCAAGTATTCAGAACAAAAATAATTTTGATTCTACCCCAAATGTTCATATGTAAAAATAGAAAATGTAAAGGGCTGTCACCTACAGTTCAGCAGATGTCATGTCACTTCTCTGAGTAGCTAGTAACATTTCCAATTTTCCCTAAGTCTCTGATGTCCAGACATTTTACTGGGAAACTGTACCTTGTAAAATTATTAAATTGTGGAAAATTCACAAGCCAAGGAATCAAGAGAAAAAGAATTGGGTTTCTAGGCCTTATGAGTCTCTGACACACATACACTTTTATGGAACAGGATAAATCAGAAACACAATAGATTTTCAGTGCTTGGGTCATAAGAAAATCAAATCATACATAACAATAAGGTCCCAGCACATCATGCTTGGACACTCGTTCATGTACAAATATGTACAAGAACCACAATTTTTTAATTGCAATAGATGAGGGATGGAAAACATACAGACTTAATGTTGCAAATGAGTAAAATTTTGCAAATTACTAAAATAATTTACTAAAAATTACTTGCATGCTTTGTGCTTTATACAGATAAGGACTTCATAATGTCTTCGTCTTCTATTTATTTACGTTATAATTTACTAAATTATAAAGTAATAATAGAGGATAATTTACTTTTATCCTCTCAAGCTTGTTCAGGCTCAGTCTACAATAAAGATGTGCCATTCTCTCAACACTGCTGTCTGTCATCAGAGATTTGATTCAGGATGACTTACAGGGACCTTTGTGGGTGTCATATGGTAACTAATAACTGTGGGCCAGAGTGACTTCTGATAGCCCAGTTATCTCTAAAGTAGGATGAAACGGGAATTTGTAGAGACACTGCAATGTGGAGGCTGTTATTCTGTTTCAGAGAAATCATTATTTGAGAAATTATTTTTTTCTGTTTATTCATATTGTTTACTGAGAAATAGTACGTTTAAACAGCCATTTTACTAACTAAACATAAAACATTTAGAGGGAACCCTGCTTCATTGTCTGTGGTACACTGTGCATCAATCAAAGAAACTAATACACAGAAAATGCATTTTGTTTTAATACATTTTGGCCCCGTCCATGTTACATAAAAAAGGCCCACATCTGCCTTGTGTCATAGCGATGATGATGTCCGTCCATTGACTCCTATCACATCTGACATCACGTTCACGCTTAGAATTAATGATCGTTATGATTTTGTCTGGCAGGGGATTCGTAACGCAATCATCAGAATCTGGGCGGCTGTCGATTTCTTTACAAAACGGATATCTGTCATGTTTTTATGTAGCACAGTATCATAAACTCGTGGCGCTCTCCTCACGAGCATCTCTGTTGTTGGATTTTAATCGGCATCTCTACATGAGTGATGAAAAAAAAAAACGTTTTGCGAGGTGAATTTGGCTCGCGCTTGGCCTCCGCGGCCTGTCGTACGCTTTACGTATTATTTATTTGTCTGTTTAATCTCAGTTCAGTGACGTTTCTCATTTCATTCTTCAACCCGACACCAAGTTTTATAAAAACTGGTCTCCGATTGTATGACATGACTAAATAAAAAGCAGAATGGAAACATTTTTTCTCCGTTCTCTGGTGTATCACGAGCAGCAATTATGTGTGCAGTATCAGCCCTGGATGTACACCCAGTGATTTTTGCACAGCAGCTAAACCCCATTAGCAGCGTCAGAAACACTGACACATGCCCTTGTGTTTTTAATTGCATAATTATGTTATTTAAACTGCATGTTAGTAACAGAAACTGTAATCTAACTGTCCCGAAGTGCAGATTGCAAGTTAGGGTTTTAAATTGACGTTTAGTTGATGCAGACTTGCAACACCCTTAACTTCATTAATGCACAATCTGACTTTTCGTCAGATAAAACAAGCATCACAATTACATGTTTATAAATCGTAATTTTGCATGATAGTATTTGCATACGTTTTCATCATAGGTCTTACAATACAACAGTGCCTACCATAAAGCTGTCAAACGTTGGTTAACTTCTTGATGGCTGAAGGCTTATGTGAATAGGTGTACACACTGCAGTGTTTTTTTTTGCTGAAAGTTAATTTGTAGCCCATCCTGTTGAGATTATTTGGGCTTCTCACCTCGTCCACCAGAAGTAAGGAAAAATGGCTGGAGAAGAAGAGTTTTCACACTGTGAGTATGAGGAAAAAGTACCTAGTAGACTATTGAAATCCATCCATATTACTTAAATTTCACTGTCACAATAGAAGTGTAGCAACACAGTGAATGTTAAAATATAGACTGATTTAAAAGTAAGACTTTCAGTTATTTCCAATAATGACTCCGGTTATGACTACATAAAGCCAGCTAATCTATGCAAGCTTTAAACAAATAGAATACACTTGATTTAAAGGTAATACGAAAAGTTAATTTGGTTCAAAAATACCGTTTATGGTTCAAAAATATTGTCTATTTACAGTTTTTAATAATTTAAGGGCTTTAGCAATAACACAAACATAGTTTTGCGTAAAGCTTTTTGTAAACGGTGTTTACTTCTGTTAAAAGTGCATTACTGTAAACATGATTCTCTTGATCCTCATGCAATTATGGTTTAATTTTTTGTCATGTTGTTATATGACAGATGAATTTGCGATCTTGGCAGCGGATCTTGGAACATTACTATGAGAATGGCATGACCAATCAAAGCAAGAGCTGCTTTCAGCTCATTCTACCGTGTGCTTAGGATACAAAACTTCAGCGTTGTTAGGGTAAGCCTTTATTTCTCCACTACTTTTCTTTTCTGAAAGTTGTGCAGTTTATACTAGTGTGCGATTGTGATTTTAATGCCCAATACAGTGGAGATGGATGATTTTCCAAAAAAAAATCATATGATCATTTCCACAAGGCAAATTTGTGATTGTTACATTTGCAGTACGTAATCACTCACATTGCATTAAACGTTGTCAAAACGTTGAAGCCCGAATTAAATTTAATTTTAAAGGGGACTTTTGTGCCCTCAGTGGCAGAGCGTGTAGCTGAACTGAGAACATTTGATTTTTTTTTAAGAACAGTCCTACAACAGTTTTAAGAACAGTAATCCTCGGACTGCTGTGACTGCTGTGACTGCTGTGACTTGTGACACTGCTGTGATTCATCCAGAGTAAGGAAAAGGGCTTAGAAAATCACTCTGGACCCCTCACATCCAAGTCATCCCTTTTTGAACCTTTGCCATCTGGTAGGTTCTACAGAGCCGCTAATACCAGGACAACCAGACATAAGAACAGTTTCTTCCCTCAGGCAATGTTCCTTATGAACAGTTAAATGTTCCCCCCATTGTGCAAAAAATTGGGGAACATTTAATAAAAATATGTGCAAAATAATAAAAAGTATTTATTATTAAAAAATTATAAATTATAATTATAATACAAATTATAAATTATTTATTATTGCACATAATAAAAATGTGCAAAAATATTTGTTACCTCCCACATCCCTGCATCTCATTCTATTCCTTTTCTATCATCTGTAGCACAACTGTATATACAATTTATTTTTTTTAAACTTACATTGCAATTTTTGTCTATTTATATTTATATGTGTGTATTCTTTTATTCTCATCTTTTTATTTTCTGTGTTGTTGTTGTTGTTGTCTCTGTGCACTGGAAACCTGTGACACAAAAACAAATTCCTTGTATGCGCAAGCATACTTGGCAATAAAGCTGTTTCTGATTATTGATGCTTGTATGCATGCACCCTGCCAGATGGTCTTTCTAAAGCCTGTTCTTGTCTTTACCTGCAAAAAAATGTAAAAAGATGTTAATTAGTAGCAATTTTGTTATTAGTAAGTTATTGCATTATCAGGTTTCTTTAGGTTTATGCCGAAGACCTAAAGAAGTTCAATAATCTTATGTATGGGAATATGGTTAATTTATTTAAATATCCCTGATGATTAACAGGTAGTTCTGTAACTGATAATACTATGTTTCCTTCCTAGCAGAGATCTGGACAATATTTTCAAAAATAAATATATCATCAATTGAGCCCAGTTGGATGTGTATATTAAAATGTAAGAGACAATGTTTTTTCAGGCCATTTATTTTACATACACATATCATATGTATGTAAATAATCGTATGTATGGTACAGAAGGCCTAGTAACTTAGAAAATATTGTAGGTTTTGGGCTTTATGGTTGTCTTCTTAAGAGAAGCCTGATTATTTAAATATTTTAAAATATAAAACTACTGGCAGCATACAAACATACATAATGTAACAATAAAAATGCTTTCGTGATCAGAAATCAGTTGCCTTTCTATGCCATTGATACCAGTTTTAATTTGATCTGTAAGTAATTTTCCTTATAAGAACATTTTTCATTATGAAATGCTCTTAACATGCTTAATAATAATGCTAAATGTAGATGAAAACCTTATGGTTCATAACCTTTCACAAACCTGCAAGGTGTACAGTAGTTGAATGGTTGAAATCTTGTATAGCAAACAGTAAAATGACTGACGGATATAAATACTTTTATTTTACTGCATTTCGTTACTGCATTGTTACGGCGAAAAGCAATTAAGGATCACTGCACTAGTTTATAACATTGGAGGATTAAACACAACGTACACCTGTACTACTACGATTACGCTTCAATTTGCACTATTACACTCACCACTGTAAATTGCCCAACTGAATAATGTGAGTAAGCCGTGGCAGGAATGATTTAGTGGATTAAACAGCAGAATTAATATAGCAGAAACCCTATGTTTTGCCAGTTATATATAAAGTGTAGTTTATAGATGGACATGAAAATATATAGGGTTAACGTTTTTAGTCAGGCCAGCAAAGATTAGCTCAATAAATTGTTACTAAATAACTTTAACTACAACTGCTCTGGCGGCGAGTCAATGGCAGCGGCTGTCAGCAGTCATGGGCAGGGCTTAGGCAATGTGAAGTCGTATTGCTCAGAAAATTAAAAGGCTTGTTCTGTGAGACTGTTGAGGTTTTATGGGATTGAAAAAAGGAGTGGGTGGATTTTTTTATTATAGGGTTCTTTAACACCATGTAAAAGTTAATTTTGCATAATAGGTCCCCTTTAAATATTAAATGTAAACAGCAATCATAAGGTAATAAAACCATTAAAAAACTGTTTTTCAAGTACTTAATAGTAAAGTGTAAACAAGACAGAAGTGACCATCTAATTATCTGACACTTTCAGGCATGAACATTGAGAAAAAAACATTTAGTTTAACATTAACTTGTAATTAGCTGCCTATAAAAATGCACAATAAAACATACTTTCAAGTTCTCAGAAGTCAAATACAAAAGTAGTTAAATGCAAGTAAAATAATATTCAAATCGTAGTCAAATATCAGTATCTTTAGTTTGAATTTTAAAATGGTACTAACACCTTCACAGTGCTATCACCACTAAAGCATTTGATCCAGGCCCTTATTTTACTTTACTACACAATGAAGATTAGGTTTATATCTTCTTTTTTCAAGGACATTTAAAAGAATAGTTTGAATAGTTCTCAGAATTAAAATGTCTCTTATAATTTGCTCTCTCTTATGCCATCCTAGGTGTGTAGGTGACTTTTTTTTTTCAGCAGAACACACCTTTTTAATAGCGTTGAATAGTGCCCAAGATTTTGAAGCGCCATAAAGTGCACCCATCCATCGTAAAAGCAATCCATGCAACTCCAGTGGGTTAATGTCTTCTGAAGCAAAACAATACGTTTGTGAAAGAAAATGATTATTTTGTGCTGAATTTTTCTAGTTGTTTGACTAGTTGTTTTTAAGCCGACAAGTGTCCTTGAGTGCTCTGAAAGGTGGCAAAAAATAAAATTGTTGTTTGTACAGTGGGGGAAGAGTTTTAACAGACATGCCCTATTAGTTATATATTTGTCTACTTTTTGACTTTTCAGACATGGGTAGGAAACAAGAGATGAAAGCTAGCTTCCAAGGCAGATCAAAATGAAGTTACTGGTCAAAGTCTTTCCAGCCACCATGCTCTGCCTGCAGCCTCTGGGGTGACTGAAACATTGTCAACAGGAGAGATGGCAGCCACACAGAGCAATTGTCAGGGCCCTTCAGTGACCCAACTTCTTCCTCCACAGGCCTTTTCCATTTCCTTCCTCCCCACTCAGCACTGAAAGTGGACCCCACAGTGATGTAAATTTACTCCCTGACTCGAAATAACTACTTTAATGCTTCCACTCTCAAAAGGACTGGGATGCAAATGTTGCCCTTACACTCTAAAATCGATTTGCCTGCTCATAGTTGTACAGCTTTGCACATAGACCCTGCTGCAACCATGCAGAGGAAAGCCTCCATTGTCTCCAGCTCAATCACAAATAAATGTAGCAGATTATTTAAACCATTCACCCCTAGAGACTCAGAATTTCGGAATTTCAAATTTTCTGGAATTTGCTAAACCAAGCAACAGAAGACATTGCAATCTCCCACTTGTCGTCACTCAGCTAGTAAAACTTCATCAACGAATTTGATGGCAAGCATAAAAATGTAAATCAGGTTGTATCTTTTAAAAAACAATTGTGTATTGACTTGAAACTTAGTAAATGTCATTGTCACAGCATCCTAACAGCCTGCTATATCCAATTTGGTGGCAGTGCCACCTATTGGTCAAATATTGTAAATAGTTTAGTTTTGTAATGGGTTTTCCTGTTTTCAACTTTTCTAAATCTCGTTATCAGAGTCCACAAATATTTTCCCTGATGCTGTTGATGGGCTTGACCTCAAAATGTCTGCTTGCAGCTATATTTATTATTATTCTTTGTGAAATCTAGGTCTGCTTTAGAAATCTAGAGCAGTCTATAGAACGGTACATAGAAAAGTTATGAAATTGTGTTAATTGTCATCAAATTGTGGATTGTCATCAAATTTTTGTGGATTGTCATCAATTTTTTGTGTATTGACACAAATTTTGGTACTTCATACCGGTCTTGACCTGAGAAGACGTACAGTTTAAGCAAAGTACCACCTACTAGTGCCAAGATTGAAAAACTGGCAATTTTTGCTTATAACTTTTGAATGTTTTGTCCTAAAACCATAAGGGTGGTCTCTTTAGAATTCTTGAGCCATGGAGAGTTGGATGATATCCAATTTTCCTTGGTCAGCCATTTTGGGCTTTAGCCATTTTAAATGTTGTCATTAAATGGTATGTTTTACAACTGCATGAACGTATTGTTAGAAAACTCAATATGATTCATCGAGGCCATCTTCTGAGAACAGTTAAGTTTTAGGCCAGCGCCCTCTAGTGGTAAAGAGATATAATGGAATTTGTGAAAATGCTTATATAAAACATTCAACATATTGTCATTTAACTTTGTCTTATGCCATATGATACCAAATTTGCCATATTCTACCATACTTTGTGTCAGCCATATTAAATTTTATTCAAAACCTACTTTTTCAAACTCCTCCTACAACGTTTGTTCAGTCTGTACAAAATGTGTTATATAGCATGTTATATAGCACGTAGAGACACTCGTACAGTTACCAAAAGCTTTTTGACTGGTGGTTCTCATTTACCATTTACTCTATCATTTACTCAACTAATTCTAAAATGAGCACGGCAATAGGACGGCAATAATTTTATTCTGTTTAAATACTGATTTTCAAAAATTCAGGAGGCTAAAAAGCAATCTTAGGTGTCAAAGGAGCTTCACCCCCACAGCGGTCAGGTCGTTGTGGCGTCAGGTGATCCGTCCACCTCAGCTTCTTCCAAGTCCTCGGCTGCTTACAGGCACCAGCAGAAGACCAGCATGGCTGCTCGAGCTCCCCCTCAGAGATCTAAGGGGACTGGGCAGCCTATTCATGCCTTACAGCCGAAGAGGAGATTTGATCTGAGGACCGTGATCACCTCAAAGGCTGAGAAAAAGAACAACACCTGACACCAGCAGCAGCATACCAAATCCCTCTTGGAGCCCCCAGCAGAAATTTCTTCTTTCCTCACCAGCTCTGGTGTTTCTGGGGTTAGAAGCACCCAACAGTTCATCTGTCCAGACTTCTCTTGCCAGTCCTCTGTTTCAGGAGACTGGGCAGATAGCCAGAATTGTCTCTTCTTGAACTTCCTCTTGGACTTCCTGGCAGCATGGAAGCTTCTGCCCAGTTTGTCCCCATGGCTAAGAACATTAGAGAGAGGGTACAGAATTCAGTTCGCCTCCCGTCCTCCTCATTTCAACTGCATTTTACAGACTGTGGTGGTAGGAGAGCAACATTTAGTGTTGGTCTGGAAACTAGAGACTCCCTTGGCGAAAGGGGCTATAGAACATGTTCCTCTTCACTTGAAAGATCTAGGGTTTTACAGCTGGTATTTTATATTTCCCAAATAGGAAGGGGGGCTGTGTCCCATTCTGGATCTGCGTCACTTGAATTGGTCTCTGAGGAGGTACAGAAATGAAACTTGGTTTGTTTCATCACAGGCTTGACCTGAGGGTGTATGCACAGTTTCGTCACAGCACCACCTTCTGGTCCAGAAATATGTAACTTTGGAATGTTTTGGTCTATTATCATGAGACTCTTTAGATTCCTTGAGGCATGCAGAGTCAAACAATATCAGATGTTACATTGTCAGCCATTTTGGGCATTGCCCACTTTCAATTATGTAAAATGCGGTATTTAACAATTGCAATTGTGTATTGTTACCAAACTATTTGGTTTATCACTATATAATGAAGTGACCTGCAAAGTATGGGGCCAGCGTCCCCTAGTGGTCAAAATATGTATTATCTAGAGTGTTATCTAGAGACACCCATGACAAAGGGTTATTAAAAGATTTCGTACAGTGCATCCACAATTTTTATGAAAAGCACGCAATAATGGCTGTATCTTGACAATGCTCAGGTGCATTGAGACAAAACTTTGTAGGTGTCATTGTCACAACATCCTGACCACCTTATAAAAAATTTGGTGACCACCTATTGACCAGAAATTATAAATCACTTTTTTTGTGTTGTAATTGTTTTTACCTATGTTTTCTTAAATGACTTTTTCTAATCTTATTTGATTAATCTCATAGCTGTCCACAAACGCTTCTCTTAGTGCCATTGATGGGCTTGAACCAATAATCGTTGCTTGCAGCTATATTTATTGCTATTTGTTTCTGTTCTTGAAGTCTAGGACAGCCTATAAAACGGTACATAGGAAAGTTATGAAATTTGGCACACAGATGTAGCGCCACCAACAGTTCAAAATGTTTTTGAACCCCTCTTATGGCATTTGTCCAATTTCCCCTAAATGGGCGTGTAACCTCCAGGGACACCCAAGGAAAAGTAATCAAAAGCTTTTTGATAGGCCCAACCATTTTTAAATAATGCACAAACGAACTTGATGAAGATCACACAAAATGGACATGAGGCTGTGTCTTTGCAACATTATCACTGGTAAGTCCTGGGGGTTTATGCACAGTTTTGTCATAGCACCACCTACTGGTGATGAGATGGGGAAAAGGCAATTTTTGGGGAAAGATGGGGAAAGGCTATTTTATTGCTTTTGAATACTTATAATCAGTCTTATAATCATAAGGATGGTCTTCATAGATTCCTTGAGGCATGCCGAGTTGAAAGATTTTTTTTTAATGACTTTTGTCATAAAATGCTGTATTTTATGAACGCATGAATGTATTGTTATTAAGCTCCGTATGGTTCATCAATGCCATGTGCTGAAAGGACCTGTAAAGTTTTAGGTCAGCAATTAATGCAATAATGCAAAACAGTTTGTATGACTGAGAAATTCTCAATTTACTTGCCATTAACAAATTGAAAAATACGTTTTGCCTTTTATATAAATATTTCACTATAACAATACTTATTTCTTTTTACATCACTAAGAGAGGGAGACATAAAAAAAATTGAGAGACAGTTTTGGAAATATTACATTGGAAAATTTTGAAAAATGAATGTCACAGAGCAAAGTATCTTTAATAGTCCTAAAAATAAACTGTTTTTTTAAAAAGAGATGATTTTTAGAGTTTTTCACAACAGCTTGTCTGTTTTTTGTTAGGTAACAAGTAATATGTCGGCTTCCTGGCTTTATAGCAACTGCCGGAAGAGAACGGTGAGTGCCCTAAATACACTATAACACGCAGTCAAAGTTGGTTTTCTGTCAGTTGTTGATCCTGGGCATTCAATAAACAGTGTAGTGTTTATTAAGCGACAGGAACAGAGCAACAGAGATTTGTATGCATTGAAAAGGTACTGGGACAATGGCATGACCAGCCTGTGCCTTTTGTGCAAAGAGAAGATCTCAGCTGCAGCAAACGTACTCAGTGTGGGCACTGAAATGATTAAGGTTTGTATTTAGTAGAAATCAGACATCAGTATTTTTTCTTAACTGTTTTCATTATTTTATGACTAAACAACTACGCAGAGTTGTAAAAGTGGGTAAGAAGTTTTTTGTTGTTTCAGATTGATATAAATAAGGCGTAATTATTTTGCTTTTTAAATACTGTTAATTATTCATAATTACAGAATAAAGATGAAAGGAATACAATATGAACGGAAGACAATATTTGCATGAATTTTGTGAATACACAAGTAACAATTTGTGCATGCAATCAAAGAAAGATGTTACAAATGAAACCCTCTTTCAATCTGAATTGTGATGAAGTGACAGACATTTTCTGTAATGTAAGACTTTGTGTTTTTGTCTTGTTAGATCCACACACAAATTTCTAGTGACATACCCGAGAATGAGAACAGCAGCGGCCACAAGATGGCAGTCACACTTTAGTAATGAGCACTGCACAGGATTTTAAAATGATTACTCAAATTTTAAACATTTTTTTTTAAATCACATGAATGAGACAACAATTATAACCACCTGACATACCTATTTTGAGACCATATGAATTTAAAATGTTATAGTTTTTTATCAAATTAAATTGCATGAATAATAAAATTGCATGAATAATAATATATGAAAAAAATAAAATGTTCTATAATTTTTAATTGTTAAAGATTTGCAGTATAGTTTTAATTTCAGTAAAGTCAAAGTTAAAATGACCTTCAATCTTCATGTTTTGAATTATTTTAAATATTAATTAAAAAATGTCAATCAATTTCAATACCAATGCAGATAATAACGAGTTTGGTCATTTCTCAGACACTTTGAGTTTTGGTATAATATACTGTATGCCACCAAAACAGCTCTGATATGTTGAGGCTCCACAAGACCTCTGAATGTGTCCTGTGGAGACATCAACAGCAGATTCTTTAAGTTCTGCAAGTTGTGAGGTGGGGCCTCCATGGATAAGATTTGTTGGTCCGGCACATCCCATAGATGCTAAGTCAGATTGAGATTTAAGGAGTTTGAACCCACTGTGTTCACAGTTTTTGCAGTGTGTCAGGGTGAATTATCCTGCTGAAAAGCCACTGCCTTCAGGGAACACCATTACCATGAAGTGATGTATGTAGGTGGTATGTTGCAAAATGGCATCCACGTAAATTTCAGGACCCAGGATTTTCCAGCAGGACAATGTTCAGAGCATAATACTGTTTTTACTGGCTTGCCTTCTTCCCATAGGGCATCCTGCAGCCATCTCTTCCAGGTAAGCAACACACATACACCAGGGTTCCCCTCCCTCTCCATCTCTCCAAAGTGGTACTTAGCACAGTTTAACACATAAAAAGCACAAAAATGTCAATAAAATCTGAAATATGAACAATGGAAAATGGAAAACTAGACTACTTTTAGTAAAAAAGTACTGCTTTAGTTCATCGCACACACACTGGAGATTAAAATGAGAGAACAACGTAAAATTTTCCTTAATGTTTTGTTTGAAGTTAAAATACATTATGAGGCACAGTATAAGAAAACTTGCATGAGACATTTAAAAAAGAACTCAAAAATTATGTTAATCTGGTACCTGGTGCTAATTAACTTTATTATCTGACAAACCCTACAGTGTAATTTTCCGGCAGATGGGGCGCCAGAAAGAAACTGTAAAATAACAGAAAATAACTGTTAGATAAAATGACAGATATTATTTGTAGTTAAAAATACAATTTTTAATTGTAATTGTATGTAAGGTTTTGTACGTAAATTGTACATAATCTTTACATATTGCTAATTTCATGCTTTTTGCATATATTTCCACAATAAGATTAATCACTGCTATAATCAAAAAAATCAGACTCAAGTGCAAAAAGTATTTTTCAGTTTTTATATTCAAAAATGATCTGAAACAATATACCAATATAAAAATCAATCATAACTGCAACAATATACAATATTGTTTTTTCATAGCTGCAACAATATATTAAAATAAAAATTAGACAGTATACAACAGTATACCCATATAAAAATTAACTGTGACAATATGCTATGAGGGTGTGTGTTGAGGATGTGTATGAGAGTGAGTGTATGTGAGGATGTGTGTATGAAAGTGAGTGTATGTTAAGGATGTGTGTATGAGAGTAACTGTATGTTGAGGATGTGTATGAGAGTGAGTGTATGTGAGTATGTGTTTGTAAGAGATAACTCTGACAATATACTAATATAACATTTAGTTAATAATTTCAACAATAATAAATAAAATGTATACACTAAAATAAAATTAGCATAAGTACAACAATTTACCAATATAGGAAATTGTTACGAACTGCAACAATATTGCAATTTGTTACACAAATGAATAAGGCAGTTTAATAATAAATGTGTGTGTATGTTGAGGATGTGTGTATGTAAGGGGAAGGTTATTTGTGGGTGTATTATGTGATGTGTGTATGGAAGTGAGTATATGCGAGGATGTGTGTATAAGAGTGAGCGTATGTGAGGATGTTTTTTAAGTGTATGAGTGTATGTGAGGATGTGTATGTGAGGATGTGTATGTGAGGATGTGTATGTGAGGATGTGTATGTGAGGATGTGTATGTGAGGATGTGTATGTGAGGATGTGTTTCTGAGGATGTGTATGTGAGGATGTGTTTCTGAGGATGCATGTGTGAGAGTGAGTATATGTGAGGATGTATTTGCGAAAGTGAGAGTGAGTGAGAGAGAAAATGTAATAGGATGTTGATTGACATTAGCACCTGCTTTTATTTTACCTTTGTTGCACCTTGGTCTGCTGGATATCCGGTCAAGTAGTAGTATAAGGCAAACATCAACCTGACAAAATCACAGAAGATGTTGATGTTAACAATGACTTGGTCCACACATAACATAAAAGTACTCTGCGGTCAAAGGAGAACTTCATGTTGTAATATACATAAAAAAAGAAAAGTTCTATAACACTGTGACAAACTGAGCCCAAAGAACATGAATTCCAACAAAAACTAAATATAGTTTTACTATACATAGCACACTTAATTTAAAAATCAACTTATAAATCAACAGTGTGATTATATCTAAAAGCTAAGCTTACCTTGGAGTACAACTAGCTTTCCTGTAGCTCAGTGGTTAGAGCATGGCGTTAACAACGCCAAGGTCATGGGTTTGATCCCAGTGATTGCACATACTCAGAATCAATGTATAGTATAATGCAATGTCAGTCGCTTTTACTGCCAAATGCATAAATGTAAAAGTTATCCAAATTTTATTATGCAGGTGTTGTAATGAACTGAACTCAACTTTTATCCAAGCTAGCCGCGGAAACAGCAACTTTTAGACGACACCAACTGTGTGTGTGTGTGTGTGTATAAAATCTCGTCTAAAAAATTCCTGCTGTTTTTAGTCGATTACATGATACTGGTCTGCTCCCAAGTGTAAAACACACAGTCAACACTAGTTTAAGGATCTGAAACGGTGAAAAAAATCCAAATGCTAAAACACATATAGTGACGATGAAATGAAAAAATATGCATTTCACCTTCTCTTTTCGCCTCTCATCCAAAAATTGACGCACTCGTGAAGGCGATGATTGCTGGCGCGCGCACTGAGCCGGGAGTGTCTCTTTGCGCAAATTCCTTCATTTCTTACATGTAAAATCTTCACAGGTGTCATATGTTAATATTTGCTTGCTTAAAGAAATATTTTATTATATGATGTTATGAGACAACAACATCATCATAATAAATTCATAACAAAACACTAAGCGCAGCTGAACTACTTTGACAAGCAGAACAAGATGTGGTCAGTCACAGTAGTACACAGACGAGTGCCTCAATCTATATTCACACTGAAACTTGATATAAAATCACTGATGAACATTTTTGGTGTTTGAGTTCTATGTATGTGGGGCTTAATACTGACTAGGTCACACTGTTTCTGTGAAGTATTGATAAATATTTGAGTATTTGTATATGAAAACAAAACATCTTCAAAAATTTACTGAATTCTTAAAAACTGTTTTTATATACATTTATGTTTTTCATGTTATTTTCGTAAATTTGCCAGTCTTTTTCTGTAATTTGACATATTTTTGCCATATTTCAAAAATACTGAAAAAATCTGTAAAGTAAAACAATAAAATTCCATAAAATTACCTTTTTTTTACAGTGTATTTAACTGGGAACATTCCAGTTAAGATAACTTTACTATTTTTACTGACTTTGCAAGATGGCAAACCCCTCTAAGCTGACTAAAACCATGTGACAGCAATTTGTCTAGATGAATGGCCCTTTCAAACATTTTTGGTTGTTCCAACTCATTGACATTGCTAGAATACTGCACCTTAACTATGACAGAGGTATAAGTCTTCCAAAAAACTGGTCACCCACATAAGACAAATGCATGACAGAATAGTACAATGTAGATACTCTCATTAGGGGAATCGCTTAGCTGGAATTGCTTGTCAATTCAGATGACAGATCTGTCTTGGCATAGAGTGTCTCGCTGTTTAGGAGAATTCGGACTGAAAGCCCAGTCTGTAGTGACCAAGTCTTCCATAAGCAAAAGAATCAAAAGGCAGTGCTAACTTTTGTTGAGGAGCAGGTTGTGTGGACAAAGGAAAGCTGGTCCAAAATTCACTTTTGTGATGAGAACAAGTTTATTATGTTAGAGTCCAGTGGGAAACATTGCTCAATGGTACATGGCTTTCTGCAACATGTGGTTTTTTCCCAGCAAGCATCGCCCAATCAAACCGAAATGTTTAGACAGACAGTGCCCCATCACACTGCAAAACACTGAAAAGCAGTCTCTTAAACATAAGAACATTGAAAAGTCCTGATCTAAACCTGATCTAAAATGAAAATCTCGCCACGAAGTTATGGCCAAGGAAGGGAAATACTATAGTTAATGTACTGTGGAAGAGACTGAAAAGAATAGTGAACCAAGATTACACCAGACCAGTGTAAGAAACTAGTTATGTCATAAGGCAACAGATGTGCTAAAATCCTGAACAATGGCCTCTAAACTTCCTACTAATTTGATCCCCAAATGCAGACTTAATACTTAAAATCAATGTTATGTATCATGTGGAACATCTTTACATTTTTACATTACATCTGATACATTTATACTATAGAGAATGCATGTATTCACAAATGTCTATATTTTGAACGTTCATTTAATTCAGAATTTCACAGACACAAGTTAAAGCCAATTTATTTGTGAATAGCAAGATACCTTTGAGACTTTATCCTCAATTATTAAGTTTAAATGTGCATACATTTGTTAATCATTTTGATGCACTAAATAGGAAAAATCTTGGCCAAAACTAAAAAAATGTAAATTTGTCACAATTAGATTTAGATTAGACACCCTGTTTGAGAACTACAGTCTTCATTAATTATTAATTAATCATTCAGAAACATGGCTTTTCGTATCATTGCTATGCTAATGACACCCAGCTCTACCTCTCTTTCCACCCTGATGATCCCACGGTACCGACTCGCATCTCAGTCTGCCTGACGGACATATCGTGTTGGATGAAGGACCATCACCTTCAACTCAACATTGCTAAAACAGAAATGCTTACGGTTTCACTCAACCGTAAGTAATGATTAATGATTGGAGTAATGGAGTAATGATTGATGATCAACTGAGCTTCTCTAACCACATCTCTAAAACCGCTCATTCCTGCAGATTCGCCCTCTACAACATCATGAAGATTAGACCCTTCCTATCTGAATATGCAGCACAACTCCTCGTTCAAGCTCTTGTTCTCTCCAGACTGGACTACTGCAATGCTCTCCACGCAGGCCTTCCGGCTTGTACTATAAAGCCCCTGGAGTTGGTTCAGAACGCAGCAACTAGAGTGGTCTTTTAACGAGCCTAAAAGAGCACACATCACTCCGCTGTTAACCCAGTTGCACTGGCTGCCAGTAGCTGCTCGCATCAGATTTAAGGCTCTGATGTTCGCATTTAAGGTGACGACTGGATCCGCACCTCCTTACCTGCTCTCACTTCTTCGCACTTATGTGCCCACCAGAAACTTGCATTCAGCTAATAAACGTCGCCTTGTGGTTCCATCCCAAAGAGGAAAGAAATCACTTACCCGGACTCTTACTTTCTCTCTGCTTGGTTGGTGGAATGAACTCCATAACTCCATCAGAATGGCTGAGTCATTAGCTGTTTTCAAGAAATGAAAGCAAAAAAAAAACACACTGCCACTTCTACTTTTTATTTTTAAAAAAATATCGCCGCTTTATACTGTGTTGAAATACCTGAGACCTGTCTATAGCACTTATTCATTGTTGCCTCTTATTGTTGTTGAAATTGCTTTCTTGTCCTCATTTGTAAGTCGCTTTGGATAAAAGCATCAGCTAAATGACTAAATGTTAATGTAAATGTAAATTAGTTTTTATCCAACATGTCTGCAGCTTATGCCTGAAATGTGTTAACGGGAACACAAATGTGTTTTGTTCATGCTCCACCGAAGATGTAATTATGAAGTTCATGTTAATAGATCTATTCTCCACCATCCACTCTATAGGGGTAACAAATAGGAAATATCAGTAATTGATTAGAGTCAATCGATGATTCTGGGAAATCGTAGTCAATGTAATACACTGATTTAACACTCTGTAATAGAATATGTAGCAAAAACTCTGCAGGATCAGGGACTTCAGATTATGAACATGAACCACCACAACATCATGTGTGATACAAACGAGGCATTAACTACACTAAACACACACAACTCTAACATACCCAAACACACTATACACATGTAGTCTGGCATTGAAAGAGGTTAAAGATGGTTAAAGATTAAACAGATCAACAGCCTGAACGAACCATCACTTGAATCATCAATTTCCTAATTCCAACACACTTCAGTGAAAGGGCTAATGATAGTTAATGCTTCAATTTTGTATGATCAAGTATGTT
This sequence comes from Botia kubotai, assembly GCA_036877585.1. Lineage (NCBI taxonomy): Eukaryota > Metazoa > Chordata > Actinopteri > Cypriniformes > Botiidae > Botia > Botia kubotai. The sequence continues at coordinate 34,526 of JAZGTI010002252.1, forward strand.
ACTTGCATGCATTGCCCATTGAAGAAAAGTATTCTGATGCAGTTAGTTCGGGCTCCAGTTGATCTTTGCTGGATGTTGTATTGATGAGAGAGAAAACCAGTTTGATGCAGAGGTCTTTTATGAATGGAAAGACTAGGCCACAGCCTGGCACAAGCTTAGAAGTCTGCTAAGAACTTCTAGTTCAGCATTCTTATCCAATTAAGATTCCTTAAAGGACTGTAGAAGGTAGCCAGTGGAAAGGTGTAGAGCCAGGAAGAGATGGGGAGCCAGAAAGAAACTAGAAGAAAGACAGAAAACAAGACCACTGGTGTCCTTGGACACTGGTCTTTAAACTGGTGAGGATGTCACACCCTGAAGAGTTATGTGAACCATTTAGAGGTTTTCCTTTTAGAGAGAAAGTTAAGAGAAGAAAGTCTCTTTGTCTTCCAAAATGCTGTTTGCACATGGAAAAAATGTTTTGCATATGGAATTTGATTGGATGGCAAGCCGGAAATCTTTAAAAGTTTCATAATATTAACATCAACCATTATCACAATGTTACGGACACTAATGTTCAGGATATGAAAAATGCAGCTCATAGATACTACTTTAACAGATTGTCTCTAAAATGTTCATTTAAATGTGCACAGATTGCTATAGATACAAACATAAAACATAAGACATATTGCATGAGGTTTATACATTTCTATTATTCACTAAAGTAAATATGTTCACAAGTAAAAATGGTTTCTTTGTGTGTTCTCAAAGGAATGTAGAGAGATTCACTCTCACTCCATTTCTTTTAAGTTGTAAAACAGTCATATCTATGTGTTGCTATGATCACTGGAGGCCTGGTTCTGCATCTGGGTGTTAATTGCCGTTTCGGGGTAGTTTTACAGACACTCCAAAAGCACAGTTAATTTGTAGAGGTATATGTGGTTACGTTAATAGAACAACCAGTTGTTTTGTCTTAGACACTTACATTGTATTTCGACAATAATATGCTTCCAGTCACGCTTGTTATTTTTCAGAATTTCTCCGTGCATGTCATCAACTGTAAATGTGAGCTCTTTCCTGGAAAGATTTTATCAACAGCATTTATGGTAAAAGTTATCTAATAGAGAAAAGCCCCGTTTTCTCAAAGTGGCAAAGTTTCGCCTATCAGACCTGTTCAGGTGAGCTGTTACTATCTGGCTATCTTTCAGCCTAGATGGCCAGTTTTCTTGTTCTGGCTGAAAATTGAGGTTGCCATTGTACCTACAAACTTATTTGCGAAAATTTGTGCATCTCAGTTTGAATCTAGTTAAATTTTCATTTTTGTAAAATGTAATTTAAAAATGTCAAACCAATAAACTTGCAAGTAGACAAAATTGATTTTTTTTATCTGTTATGTGGTATGTTATATAAACCATGTGATCATCTATTTAAATTTGCAATTATTTAATATCTGTAATATTAACTTTTTTAACCTGGCAGTGGTCTGTGAAGTGTCCGTCACTTTCTGGACCACTGTAAAACTTCAAGATGAGGTTAGTGAATAAGTATTGTAGAATTTTAAGATACAAAGACAAAAAGAGGAAAAGGGCAGGGCAATGCAAGGTCTCAACAGCAAGCAAAATGTACATGTTAAACAGCAAACAGAAGGACATGCAAAATGTTAGTCTTTTAAAATAAAGACACTAAAAAAAGATAAGGGTGGGACAAGGCTAGTTCTCAACAGCAAGCAAAATGTCAAGGTAAAACAGCAAACAAACAGAGGGACAGGCAAAAGAATAATCCAAACCCGGACAGAATCAGTTTAAGTTGGACAAATAGACCTGGGAAAACAGATTTAAGATGCAGATAAGAGGACAGAATCAAGAGCTAAGCAGGTTTCAGAATAATCTGTGTAACCAGATAGACAGGAAATCAGATAGATTGAAAAATAAATTTTTGATAATACAAAGTTTTGTCTCTCTTAAAGCAATATAACAATTATTCTGAAAAGGCATTTATTTTTTTAAATAGTGGTTATAAAAGAATATTTTGCATTCAAGATTTAATTCTAAATCCTAAATTACAAATGTAACGGACATGGATTGGTAATCGCAGAAGAAAATACCATTTAATGGGCATTAAAATTCCGCCACCTAAAGGCGAGCCAGCTGTGTTTTCCAATCCAACTGAAGCCCATTCACCACAAATCCTTGAAGATGAACATGAAATTCTACTAGCAGAGGGCCATAAACACAATGATATTGTGTCACCATTAATGTCTGATGGTGGGAGGATTTTTGTAATGAAGTTAAACATTAGCATTAGTTCAAACTTGGTACTTATTTTACATTTCCTGTGTTCTGTTTTTTAGATGGAGCCAGTGATTTTAATGAAGAAATTAAAGATTATTTAAGTGATGGATCAGATAGGTCCATTCCTGCTAAAAATGTGGTATGGGTCCATATTTATTCACATTAAACAGAATAGTTTAATTGTAATTGTCTGACCCAAACTACAACTTTTTATTAGAAGATTGAAGTCATTGATGATGAGGATGATGCTAATACATTGACCACAGAGATTGAACGGATGAAAAACTTCTTAGAGTTCAAGGTAAGATCATCACAAGCTCTGTTGTTGGAGTACTTCAACGACAGCAGCACAAATGGAAATTGCTCTGTGCATCTTTAAGTCACTTTCCTGATAATAAGAGGAAGACAGGGAAACCCTTTTATAACCCTGTAAGACCCAAATATAGAAAAAAATGAGCAAAATTTTTTTGACCTCTCAGATATTGTTTTAGGAGGCCTCTGATGTAGGAATTAAAGATTTTTCACATTTTTTACTTTTTTAGTAAGTTTTTAGGGAAATGTTGTAATATTGCAACGTTGGGCCTAGTTTACATTTACATTTAGTCATTTAGCTGACGCTTTTATCCAAAGCGACTTACAAATCAGGACAGGAAGCAACTTCGATTACAATAAGAGGCA
>JAZGTI010002253.1:0-37469 GCA_036877585.1 Botia kubotai
GTGAGGGACGGCTATATATATGCGTCGTTGCGTGCTGATTGGTTGGATTACATGACCGTGCTCCTCCCGAACTTAGTTAATAAAACTTCATTTAAGAATGACAATGCACAGTCTCTTCTTCAGCAGCATCTTCAATTCTGCATTGAGCTCTGGTTCTAGGCCTACGATGTTCTTTCTGCTGGACAGAATCTAAAAACTCACTATCGGGTAGAAACCCACAGGGAAAAAGCAAATCATGATGCAAAGTACGCACCCGACCTTCCTTTCCTTCAGGGCAAACCGTGTAGACGGGAATACCGCTGCTTTTCCTTAACACAACATAGACGTTAGGTTCCCACCTATCCGCTATTTTGTGTTTTCTTCTTAGCCGGACATTCCTTACTAGAACTCGATCACGTATATCCAGAACAGAGGCAACTACATTCCTATCAAACCTCCTCTTATTTCTTCCGGCCACCTTCAAAGCGTTGCGAGTGGCAAGGTGGTAGCTCTCCTCTAGCCGGTCTTTGAGAGATTTTACATACTGCGAGTGAGAATGAGTCACTGACTGGAAGTCCAAATGCGAGATCCACGGGTAACCGAGGCTGTCGGCCAAACATCACCCCGTCACATCATTCTTTGTGCAATTGTAAGCATGCACAAGTGGTTTAACGAATTCCTTCCAGTGGGCTTTCTTGTTATTCTCCAGGGTTCCCAGCGTTTGCAGCAAGGTCCTGTTGAACCGCTCCACTGGGTTCCCTCTTGGATGATAGGGGGTCGTTCTCACCTTACGGATACCCGCGACTTTGCATAGCTCTTGAATGGTTCGTGATTCGAAATCTGGGTCCTGATCACTATGCAATTTTTCTGGGAAGCCATAGTGTAGTAAGAAATGGTCCCAGAGACATCTGGCCACAGTTCGAGCCTTCTGATCTTTGGTAGGTACGGCAATAGCATATCTTGTAAAATGGTCTGTAATGACCAATATATCCTTCGTATTGCTATTGTCTGGCTCTACTGTTAAGTAGTCCATACAGATCAGCTCCAACGTTCTGCTGGTCTGTATGTTCACTAATGGAGCTGCTCTCTGTGGTGGCGATTTCCTTCAAATGCAACGTTCACAGGTTTTTACTTTTTTCTCTCCACTGCATCAGCCATTTTAGGCCAATAGAACCTGGAACGGAGGAGGTCAAGAGTTCGCTCCAGGCCTAAATGACCCATGTCATCATGTAAACTGGTGAGTACCATCTCTCGAAGATCCTTGAGTAACACAAGTTGGCTCAACTTTCTACCTCGATCAATTATTTTCAGATATAACACTCCATTCTTCACTTCAAGTTTATTCCACTGTCTTATCCACATAGACATTGTAGGTGACGGGTTCTTCCTACTAAAAGGTTTTTCACCAGACTCTAGATACTCCAGGACTGCTTTCAACTCGGGATCTGCTTGTTGCTGGTTTACTAACTCTTCCTCAGAGAGGTGAGGGATCACAGCTAGGCCATGTTCATATTCTTCTCGGAATTATTGAGGTAATGCATCCGCATTCATCGTCAAGGATTCTGCCAATGTCATCCCAACAGGATGATGTCCATCCTGTGACTGGCTAACCTGATGTTTCTCACACACAGCCTTTACTGCTTCTGGCAGGATCACGGGCGAATCTTTGTCAGCTTCGGCTAGATGATTCAGAGTGAATTTTTCAGAGTGAGTTTTATTCTCTCCTGTTCTTTTTTAGACTTCAGATCATTTATCAGCTGACCGTTTGGCCACCTGGACAACCCTTCAGCATCCTGGTTTTGGGCTGCTGCTCTATATTGGATCTTGAAATTATATGTTGGTAACCCAGACAGCCATCTATAACTGGTTGAGTCCAATTTGGCAGAAGTTAGGACATAAGTTAAGGGATTACTGTCAGTTACAACAGTAAATTCAGTCCCGTACAAATAGTCGCTGAACTTCGTGGTAATTGCCCACTTGAGGGCCAAAAACTCAAGCTTATGAGCCAGGTATCGGGCTTTACTCTTATTTAATCCCCGACTCGTTAATTTCTCTACAATTGTGTCAAACGCCTGCAATTTTAGCTCTTTCAAAGTCTGTGGCCTTGGCCAGGTTTTAATGGCCTCAATTTTGTCTGGGTCCGTTTCCACGCCGTGCTCAGAAACAATATGCCCTAAATATCGCACTGATGTCTGAAAAAATTTACATTTTCAGGCGAAAGTTTCAAGCCATATTCTTTTAGACATGTGAGGACCTGCACTAGTCTGTGTTCGTGCTCGTCAAGGGTTTCTGAAAAAACTATAAGGTCGTCTATGAAAACTAGCACCTTTTTTCGGTTCAGATCACCCATACAGCGCTCCATGAGCCTCTGAAAGGTACTGGGAGAATTTGTGATCCCTTGCGGCATTCTATTAAACTCCTAGAATCCTTGGAGGCACACAAGGCCGTCTTGTGTTTATCTGTTTCCTCCATCTCGATCTGGTAGTATCCCGACTTCAAATCTAAAATGGAGAACCATTTCGGGCCAGTTAAAACAGAAAACACCTCCTCCAAATTGGGAAGTGCATAGGCGTCCTTTATAGTTTGCGAATTGAGTTTCCTGAAGTCGATGCACAGGCTTAATTATCCTTCTTCCTCACTACCACTATAGGGAAGGCAAAAGGTGACTCAGATTCACAAATAATTCCGGCAGCCAACAGGTCTCGTAAGTGTTTGCGAACAGCATCGACATCCTGGGGGTGAACAGGCCTAGGGCGATGCCTAAAGGGAGTTTCATCACTAAGTCTGATGCGATGCTTTACTTTATCAGTGTGCCCATAGTCCATGTCATGTAAGGCAAACACCTCAGTCATCGTGTTCAACAAAGTTGATATTCGGCTCTTCCACTCTGCTGGTAAAGGGAAATTACCAAAATCAAACTACATCTGGATGCTGTCTGAGTTATTTTGTGTCGGAGAAGCATCATGTCTTGGCTTTGTCTCAATCGCACACTGAATCGCATGCATTTCAGCAATCACTGCTTTTGGTGGGACAGCTATATCATGCTGCGTGTCATTCCTCACCAATACAGGTAAACTAAAGGAGCGTTTAGCAGGCAAAGTGTAAAGACCACTGGCTACTAATAGTCCGCCTGGCATGGACAACATTACTGGCTGTTCTAAAGTTGTCAAGTTTTCTGTAGGACAACTACTTAAATGAACAACTCCATCAAGAACAGCTACACTTCCTGCTGACACAACTTTAGGAGCAGTTCCTTCTAACAACACACATCCCAGGACTTCAGTGTTCATCTGCTTGTGTCTTACATCCAGAATTTTTAGGACTGCTCGATACCCAGAAAGTTCCAGAAAGGCACCTCGTCTCCTTTAAATCCGTTTCTTTCTCTCTATTTTCCACGAAGTAAAATAAACCTGTGCTCGTCAGGAATCGATGCATATGCAAGCGAGCTGCTGCTAACTCTGCATGCAAAACTCGTGCGAAACCCGGAACTCAATTTTTTTTGCCGTGCCGCATTCTGCACTCTCATAGGTCATCTTAAGTCGAAGACTGCTCACTATTGGCCACATACATGACCAATTAATTGTATGTGTTTGCATAAAATTTATATTTTCTTTTATAAATGGCCTTCTTTTGAATAAGTTTCAATACTTTTTACATTATTAGGTTCTCATATATATATATTCGTTTTTTTTTCTGTTACTCTCTGGTAACCTTGGTTACAAACGCTCCGTAATGTAACACAGGGCAAACAAGACTTCGCAACGATGGATAGATTGAGTCCGGTTTACGTAGGCAGCAGTAATGGAGATCAGGTGTAGAGCAGATCAGATTCGGTGTCTGTGCATTCTGGGATGTATAGTCCATGATGAATCTGCTAGTATTCCAGCGATGGATCCCTCTGCTGGCGTGGTGGCGAAGAAGCTGGAGCCTCCACCGTAACAGAGCCCCCCTCCCCCCGCGAGCGGCTCCTGATGCGAAGAGGCAAACGGTGTCGGGGTCTACAGCGAAGACGAGGGGCCGGCCTCTCTGGATAAACTCGGTGGAATTGTTCAGTCAGCATTGGGTCCAGGATATCACCTGCATTCACCCATGACTGTTTCTCTGGGGCGTACCCCTCCCAGTCCACTGGGTACTGCAGTGTACCGCCTCGACGCCTGGAGTCTAGGAGTTCCCTGACTCTGTATGCCTCCTCGCCGTCTACCATAATGGGGGGGGGGTCTGTTCACTGGGTGCTTCCTCAGCCTCCCTCTTCGGACCAGCGGGTTTGAGCAGTGACGTAGAAAGTGGGAGATATATGGCATATTCGGCCCAGAACAAATATTTACTCAAATTCTCTTGATTGTTCTGACAGTACGATCTTAAGAATCTGGTTACCTCCTGATTTAGGCATTCTGTCTGACCATTGGATTGCGGGTGATAGCCTGAGGTGAGACTAATGTTCACTCCTAGACCCTTGAAGAATGCAGACCAGACCCTAGAGGTGAATTGTGGGCCTCTATCAGACACAATATCTTCTGGGAGACCATAGAACCTGAAGACATTATTGCATAATATTTCAGCGGTTTCAAATGAGGTAGGTATCTTGTGAAGTGGAATAAGTCTGTATGCTTTGGAAAACCAGTCTACAATTGTTAGGATAGTGGTATTTCCCTGAGAGGGGGGAAGATCGGTGACATAGTCTATTGCAATGTGAGACTATGGTCAGTGAGGGGTGGGCAATGGTTGAAGTAATCTGGCTGGGCATTGTTTGGGATTCTTGGAGCTTTGACAGACTGAACATTGTTTGATATAGTTAATGGTGTCATAAACTAGGGAATTAAGGATGTAAGACATTTACGAAGAGTCTCTGGAACAAATGTTATTTCTGTGGAAATATCCCAAAGTACTGGTGCTACCAGGAGTCTATTAGGGATAATAGGTTTGTCACTAGTGGGTTTGAGGGGTTCTTCAGTTTGGCGGCATAAGGTGTCTGCTTTACCATTCTTGGTGCCTGGACGATAAATGACAGTGAACTGGAATCTGGTAAAGAACAGTGCCCAACGATCTTGCCGGGGATTGAGTCTTTTGGCGTTGCAGAGGTATTCTAGATTTTTGTGATCTGTGAGAACTACAAATGGGTGCTTAGCTCCTTCTAACCAGTGCCTCCACTCTTCTAGAGCCAGTTTGATAGCAAATAGCTTGCGATTTCCCACATCATAATTCCGTTCGGCCGTGGATAACTTGCGAGAAAAGTAGGCACAAGGGTGTAGTTTGTGGGGTTCACCTGCCGTTGGGATTGGAGCTCCTACTCCAGTATTGGAAGCGTTAACTTCAACTACAAATTGTAATTTAGGATTAGGATGCTTCAGAATAGTGTCTGAAGTGAACTTTCTTTTTAATTTTTGGAAGGCCTCCAAAAATTAACCTCTTAATTAACCTTAACCTGCCACTGTTCTGTTTGGTCAGAGAGGTTAGAGGTGATGCCATGATACTGAAACCTCTGATAAAACGTCTATGAAAGTTTGCAAAACCTAGAAATCTCTGCAATTCCTTTACTGTACGGGGTTGTGGCCAATTAGCTACCTCAACCTTGCATTCGTCCATAGCCACTCCCTTACTGCTAATTATATAACCTAGAAAGGAGGTACTGGAACGGTTAAACTAGCATTTTTTCAATTTGGCATATAATTGATATTTGAGTAATCATTTGAGTACAGATCTAACATGAACTATGTGCTCCTCAATAGAGTTTGAGTAGATTAGGATATCATCAATATAAATGATCACCCATTTCTCAAGCTATATCTCTGAAAATGTTATTTATAAAAGATGGAATACCGAGGGACTATTGGCCAAACCAAAAGGCATTACCAAATATTCGTAATGGCCAGATGTAGTGGAAAAAGCCGTTTTCCATCTCCTTCATGAATTCGAATTATAAGCACTGCGGAGATTGAGTTTGGTGTATATTTTTGTCTGAGCTGTTGGCAATGATGATGATTTCATTATGGGAACAATAATCAATACATGGTCTTAGACCTCCGTCCTTCTTCTTTATCAAAAAGAAGTCGGCCGTGGCTGGAGAGTTAGACGGTCGAATGAAACCCTTCTTGAGCTCCTCCTGAATGTAATCCTTCAAAGCTTCTGATTCGGGTTGAGATAATGGAAAGATACATCCCTTAGGGGGTGCAGCACCAGGAATAAGATCGATTGCACAGTCTACTGTACAATGTGAGGGAAGTTGAAACGCCTTCTTACTAAACACCTCCCTCAAATCTTGGTATGCTTCAGGAGTCTGTAAATGGGAGGGCAAAGATATGGTTGAATTCTTGAATGCAGTTATGTGTGCAGGCAGGACCCCATCATTGGAGTTCACATTCTCTCCAGGAAATGGGTTCGTGTTTCTGAAGCCATGGTAGACCTAATATGATTGGGTGGTGAGGTGAATATATGATGTAGAATTGAATCATTTCACTATGTAGAATACCCACTGACAATTTAAGGGATATGGTTAATTGAGTGGATCCATTTCTTCCTAGTGGACATCCATCTAGCGCCCCCACTGTTAGAGAACAATCAGAAAGAGATATGGGAACATGATATCTTTGAACGAATTTGTTGGACATAAAGTTTCCAGTTGCCCCTGAATCAATTAAGGCATTCGTAGCCACAGTCTGGTCTGCTATGTATAGAGTAACGGGTAGAGTGATATTGGTATTAGGATTTAAAGGAATCATTGTTAAACTCACCAGCCGATGATCTGAGTGGGGTCGTACAGGACAGGAGGACTTCAGATGACCTGATTTACCACAACATAAACAAAGATGATGCTATATATGTCGATTACATTCCTCTGGAGCTAGGTGAGTATATCCAAGTTGTATGGGTTTTGCCAGTGATGTATTTGCAGAGGTTTGGGATTTGAAATTGTGCCTGCAAGATCGAAGAAGATTATCCATCTGAATAGTTAACTCGATGAATTGTCCTAGATCCTTTCCCTCATCACATGCAAGTTCAAACTTGAGGTCAGGATTCAAGCCCCTGCGGAACAGTGTTTTAGTGTGTCCTCGACCCAGTTAGTTTGTGCTGCTAAGGTTCTAAAGGAAAGAGCATATTCGGATGCAGTCAATTTTCCCTGGGTAAGGCTTAATAGCTCCGTTATTGCAAACAATAACGACAAATAGACAGCACACACTGTGAATAGCACAGCAGTGATAATGAACCCATCATCATAATCCAACCCATCATCATAATCCAACCCATCATCATAGAGCCACAGTTCACACTGCTCCAGAAATCAGAACAAAACTGGTAGATGTAAGGAATATTAAATGCCCCATCATTCTAAATTAACACTGTAGTGATCAACAATGTCAGATGAATAGAATGTTGTCTTACATTGCCTGAAACACAAAAAGTGACTTAATGCTGTATAGTTAGCCAGATTTGTGAGATTTTTACCCATTCGTTCCTTGCAAAACACCTCTAGTTCTGTGGAATCTATTTACCCATAGATTTTCAATGATGTTTAGGACTGTGAGTGCCAAGGTAAAACCTTCATCTTGCACCTCTTGTGGTAGTTCGTTGTCCATTTTGTAGTTTATTTGTAGTTTATTTATTGATTATTATCCTGCCATAATTTTAATCTGCAGCATTTTACAGACAATGCAATGTTTGCTTTTAGAAGTTGCTTGTTTTTATTTTAATTTATTTTTCTTTCTGCCAGTGAAATGTGTTTCATGCCCCTGGCTATAACACAAGCCCAAAGAACGATCGATCCAGCCCTCTACTTAGTTGGAGAGGTGTGTTTTTCATGGCTTGCTGCACTAACATATCTTTGGTCATTGCATTGCATTTCACTACGCCAGTGCACAGGACTTGTTTTCAAAAAGCATCAGACTTTTTCTTCAGAGGAAGAATTTTGCACTGAAGATACAGGAAAAGTTTTCTCATGACTGTTCCATGAAGGGAAGAGTTATATTTATGCAGGTGTCTGCAGAACTCCGCACCGCATCACTTAAGAGTCTATGTAGGTTTTGATCGCATTTGTAGCAATTGAGCAGTTTGTTGAGCAAATGTTTCTAGGTCTTTCAAATCTCAGCTTGACCTCTACCCTTCCTGTTAACTGCCAGTTGTCAAATCACATTACAGATGAAACAGCTCATTGCCATGGCTGCTGTTTGGCACAAAGTTTAAGAGTCAAACAAAGGAGATTTGTTTACAAAGCTTTTAAATTTGCATCACCTAACCTTGCCTAGCTATGATTCTAAGCAAGTCATCTTAGAGCCCAAATCTCTTGGGGTGCCCAAACATTTGCATGGTGCTACTTTACTTCTTTCCACTCTAGTAAATAGTATCAAGTAAATACTGCTTTCTATGCATGTATTTATTGATTTTTGAAATTTCTGAAACTTCTGTCACCATCTTAAATTTCTTGTATAAATTCAAATTCAAGAAATTCAAATTTTATTTGTCACATACGAAATCATACACAGTACGACATGTAGTGAAATGCTTTTTACAACTGTCTTACATAGAACGAAAGTAAAAATGTAAAGTGTGGCAGTATGTACAGTGCGCATATGTAAGATAAATATATAAATATATATTTTGGGCAATACATGGGCAACACATAACTCCTTCTGATACTGAATTTGTATATGCCCGTTTTAATTTTTGTATAAAATGTTGCATTATTTATGATATGAGAGGTATAAATAAACGTGACTTGCTTTGCCTTCAATATCCATTGATGATCGACAGAGGGCGCTAGAAGCACGAGGCAGGTTGTATCCTTAGCGTCTCGGACAAAGAGTGTCGGACAACCGTGTGAAGGCTCGCCAACATTTAATCGATTATTGCGCCATTTCGGTCATCCTTCTACTTTTTAAACGTTTTGCCTCAAAATATTGGTTACTCAAAGCCTTGAAAATGATATCTGTTTTTGTGTATTTTGTACGTTTCATGTAGTACATGCCCGCTCACATTGGAATTCCGTTGTTTCCACAGCCCCAGAGATAAACACTTTGCTATTGTTCAATCGTAACAGAAATAATTGTTTATTTATTGGCTTGCATGTCAGACAGTTTTGGGGTTCTACCTTTGCAAAATGGGACAGCGTTTTTAGTTCTTTAAAACATGCGTTTACGGTAACGTAATTCTTCAATATGAAATTATTCTTGTTCTTTATAGAAATGATTCTATTATAATTTTATTATAAGGCGTCATTCATTGCGGTCCTGGTTAATGTTAATCAATTTTCAAATAAATCGTGATATTCACTTGTTTTTTAATTCTTTATATATTTGTGTCCCAACACAATGAAAAATACCAACAGAATGATAATCAGTAATTATATACTGTATGTAATTATTATATAATTACTATGCAATTATGATTATTGTTAAATAATAATAATAATACTTATTTGTCGGTAGATATTACAGTATTAGAGAAAGTATTATTTTCCTTTGCAATAACCATTTTAATTCGCTTAAATGGGGAACTCAAGGAGGGCAGAAGTTTGGGGTTAAATAAAAGGCGCGAGTTGAATTGTACAAATAGCTTGGGGCACAAGAAAAAGTTCATGCCCGGGTTCCTGTAAAAAGAAACCAGTGAAGTATCAAGGAGTCCACGGTCACTTAATCAGAGCGACCTGTAGGGGATTAGGAAGATATTGTGACCGCAACTTCGCCTCACAATTATTATTCACAATTAAACGTGTCCCTTCCCCGTGTTTCTTTGCTAAATGAAGTTTTACATACGTGTTTTATCCTGCACATTTACAGGCTGGATGGTAAGTGATTCATTGAGTATGCCTGAGTAAACAGTTTGTAGGAGGTTACACAATTAAAAACTGATGGCAGTTTGCATGTGAATATGTATCTATTTACGTTACTATTCATCAAATAAGAGCACATATGTCCATGTATTATCCTGTGCAATCGTGCTGTTATTTATTTATTTATGTCTGTTTATTCCTAACGCAGTAAATATGTGGCATATAGGCCTATTTAATCTATTTAGTATAATAACAATACAAAAGATGTTTTAAATTGGTAAAATTGAATGCCAAACAGTAATGCGTAATACCAAAGTTTTGGGCATTACGCATTACTTTGGAAATAAACCAACCCATTTTATTGGCATGCCATAAAACAGCGTAGAGGTGCTAAGGTGAAGGATGACATTATTCTCACCCGTTTGACCAATGATGACACATGTTAGGTGTTAGGCCCTATTTGTTTCTCAGGCCTTTTAATCTCACTAGCACTGGCAAACGTTCGCACCTCGAGTCTCTCCAGTTTCTTAATTTAAATAATTCCTGCGTAATGAGCTCTCTTGCCCTGGATGTTGATTGAGGCCGTTAACTATCAGCCAGTGTTAATAAAGAACTAGCATTGGGACTAAAAATGCAGAAAGCCAACAGCCGGTAATTATTTACACAAATTCCCATACTGATTATTGGAAAACAAGACTTTTTATTGGGTTCATGGAGCGGTACGGTATTCGAGAAGTTACAATCCATCTTTTCACGTTTTTTTTTACAATTGCTAGATCATAAACGTTATCTTACGGAATTTGTTTTAAAATGCATTAGAGATTTAGCTATTAAGTAATTAACAAAATATTTTTAAACGAAACTCATGTTCGTTGTAAAAATGTGTTGTTTATTTGTTTTATTGTTATTTATATATGTTTATATTAATTTTTTTTTCTTAACTGTATATGATTACTATATAAATATATTTTGAATTTTTTACCTCTTTATTAAAGTATACCCACTTTTAAGTATTGTGTTTGGTGTATATCCGCACCGGCTAGTTTGTGGAGTGTGTAGCGCTTTGCGTCTGGAGAAGTGTGTTTGGCTAGGGTGGGCTGGGACGTCCCAACACCTCTAGTTTTTTTCAGCCTTGTGTGGTCGCTCTTTTTGCACAGCTCGACCTCCTATTGGGTAGCTTCGATGTTATTGGGAGGAGTCTTACCGGCAGCATAAGGGAAAAGAAGTGCGCAAAAGTATTATGTAGTGACCGATGCCTAGTGCTCAGAAGTTTTCCAATGTGCGCTCCGACAGAAAGAGGTGACAAGTACGCGAGTCTAATCAACCCCGGGTACAATAGTCTCATTTTGCAAATTTAACCGCAGAACGTGGACACTTGGGTGGGCTGCTTTTACAATATCACAGGAGGCGCATTTCAAGTGGATTTGTGTATTGCTTCAGACTTGCTGACGAGTGCTCTTCCCCTGAGAAGTCATGCAGGCGCGCTATTCTGTCTCCAGTCCCAACTCTTTGGGAGTTGTGCCTTACATCAGCAGCGACCAAAGTTATTACCGCGCCGCCGCCGGAGGGGGATACACCGGAATCCCAGCCCCCATGAGTATGTACTCTCACGCGGCACATGACCAATATCCTGCCAGCATGGCAAGGGCTTATGGACCGTTTACGCCGCAGCCTCAGCCCAAGGATATGGTAAAACCGCCCTACAGTTATATAGCGCTTATCACCATGGCCATCCAGAACTCACCGGACAAGAAGGTTACCCTTAACGGTATTTATCAGTTCATAATGGAGCGTTTTCCCTTTTACAGGGATAACAAACAAGGCTGGCAAAATAGTATTCGACACAACCTCTCCCTGAATGAATGCTTTGTCAAAGTGCCCCGCGATGATAAAAAACCTGGCAAGGGTAGCTACTGGACCCTCGACCCGGACTCGTATAATATGTTTGAGAACGGTAGCTTTTTGAGGAGACGACGGCGTTTCAAAAAGAAGGACGCGTTAAAGGATAAGGAGGACCGACAGATCAAGGAGGCACAGACTCTCCAGCAGCCGACTCGGCAGCAGGGCCGCGACCAGGAGCAGTCTGTACAAGACTCGCAGCCCGTGCGTATTCAGGACATTAAAACTGAGAATGGCACATCCACGCCGCCGCAGTCCGTTTCGCCCACTCTCAACACTATTCCCAAGATCGAAAGCCCCGACAGCAGCAGCATGTCGAGCGGCAGCCCGCACAGCATCCCGTCCGCCCGTTCTATCAGCCTGGACAGCGGCGGGGAACAACAGCATCACCATCACGCCCAAGCCACTGCGCAGGGCTTTAGAGTGGATAACATTGTGACATCCCTCCGAGGTTCGCCTCAAAGCTCCGGTGAGCTAACCCCATCTCTGGTGGCATCCTCGCGCACAGATATAACACCGACGTTGTCCTTAAACTATTCGGCAAACCAGACGTCCGTTTATAGTTCGCCCTGTAACCAGAACTCTGTCTCTACTACCTCCAACGCCACATACCATTGCAATATGCAGGCCATGAGCTTGTACGCTGGAGAAGATCGCTCAGGCCACTTAACTACCACTACCACTGTGGATGAAACTTTGCCCGATTACTCGATCACGACTACCACGTCGTCCTTGACTCACGGGAATCTCAGCTCGGCCCAGGAGGGTCATCATCCGCAACAAGGGCGCCTCGCCTCATGGTACCTAAACCAGACTGGAGACATTGGCCACCTAGGTGCGACGTATCCCGTGCAACAGCAGAATTTTCATTCGGTTCGTGAAATGTTTGAATCCCAGAGAATCGGATTGAATAATTCGCCGGTCAACGTGAATAATAGCTGTCAAATGTCCTTTCCCCCAAATCAGCCCATATACCGCACATCAGGGGCCTTTGTGTATGACTGTAGCAAGTTTTGACCAAAAATGGTTTCGTTGTTGTTGTTCTTGATTTTCTTTTCCCCCTCTTTTCGTCGATGCTGAGACCCCTGCCTACCACCACTTGACGGACTGAAAAAACGAATTCAAACGCGAATCAGACACACTTGATGTTGGTTTGTTAAGGACAGTGTTACTTCAAATAACACGTAAGTCGTCTTCGTTTTTGTGAGCTATATGCTGTGCTGTGTTGAAATGCGTCTGACGTTTATGGACTTATAACGTGTAAATTGCATATAGTATTTATTTTTAACGTGTAACCGGATATTAAGGACCAAACACCAAAAAGTGTTTCTAAATTGAATTGCGAATATTTTATTGCATAAATTGCATTAATTTTTCAAAAAAGTTCCATTATAACAAGGAGCGGAAAATGTATTACGCCATATTCTTTCAAATTATTTCCTATTTGTTGAAAAAGTGTTCCGATGGATCTGCATTGTTCGTTAAATAAATTACCATGCTATTTGAGCTATACGACTGATTTCTTAAATCATTCCCAGTAACAGAACTAAGTGCTCTAAAGTAGTGTTTAGAGCAAAATAGCTTGAAGATAGCTTGTGCAAATTACCTGTATAAATGATCCAGATAAGCGTGCCATAAATTACTCGATAGTATGGCGGTGCAAAGTTATTTGCTATTAATTACATGTAATGTTTCCTTCAATCATCTTAAAGTTCTCCTATACACTTATAAGCGGCTACTGTGATCAAATGCATTGATTTACATAAAATCATCAAAACACTCGTACGCAAAAAGCAACAATACAGAAAACTGCACTGCGCAATATTATCAGTTTCGGTATAGTCGCTCTGTTGAAATTTATGCTGATTATGTCTAGGTAATTGTTACATTTATCAGGGAATACAAACCTTTTGGTGTGCATTAATATTTTGCAACAGACACGTGTACAGTGTAAAGATATTAGACGAGCACATTGTTTCTTTTCTTATAATAGTAATAACTGTAAAACGTTTTTATCAGGTATCCTAAAAATATTAGGATGTGATAAAGTTTAATCTGTTTTATTTGTCAAAATATCATTTAATATGAATGAATGAATCAACCCGCATTAGCTACATTAGGTTACACCAACGGAAAGATTTCTTAAAGGTTAGTTTATACAATTCTTTCTCAAGGTTACAAATGCAACTTTTCCGTTTAAACAGTTTAGTAGTACGCTTATAATATTAGATGTTCCCTAGTATAGCAATTTATCCTGATTGCTGTGTGTAATGTGACGTGTTTTTTGTTTATATTTTTATCTTTAAACATCTTACGCAATTCCACGTCAGAGCATCACCTTATGGCCTTTGGTAACTGTTTCGCATGGCTTTACCCATTGAGGTCCCCGAGGTTCAGACCTCTGTATTGTTTCAGTGATTAAAAAAATAAAAGTTTTGAACTAATTGATCAAAAGGTCTAACTGTATTTTGGTTCTGCCAATAGTTTAGAATATTTTAGAATGGTTTACAGAGGCTGAGAGTGAATTTCAGCACGGCGCTTGCTGCCTCAGGTTTAACGGTGAAAGAGCGCAATGTAAGTAGTACATTTTCCATATTTGATGACTGTTTTCTCATGAAAACGTTAAACGACTGATGCAATCTAAAAAACGCCGTTTTGAAATGAAAATCATTTGTGTGATTCATGTACCGTAATTCAAAATTATCCGTGTAACTAGACATGACTCGTACGAAACATAACTAATTAATATGAGACTAAGAAAATGATTCATTAAACTCAAAGTGGGGAGTATCGTCCTTAAACCTTCGCTACTCAAGTATGTTTAAAAGTTGTAATAACAATAAATTAAACAATAAACTATAAAAATAAATGTTATAAACTAACAATCAATTCTTTAATTCTTGTTATTGATTCGTACTTCTCTTTGTTCCCCTTTTTTTCCTTTTTTTAGAAGCAACCCCTCAAGTGTCTGCAACTTTTTCAAGGAATAGTTCACGAGAGTTAAAGGGAAAGTCATTCCAAACCCAAATGCTATTTTTATGAGACATAGAAGATCGTTATCCCTTCTTATAAATATCAGTTGGCCGCGGAAACAGATAAAACATAAATACCTCGATGGTATTAGCTTTAATTATCAATTTTCTTCCCTCCAAAAGTTTAAATGCATATAGGTGCACAAATCTTGCCAATGGATCGATCACTTAATGGTGTAATTAAAGAAATGTAATAACTTATGTTTGTCTGCTGATGTTAATCACATTTATTTAAATGTGTTATTTAACAACAGCCAATAATTATTTATGTTGTTCTATTATAAATTGAGAACATGTCTATTTGATTTTTATTTATTTTTTTAATCGTTTTAATCGTTTCAACGTGGACATGTAGCATATTACCAATCAAATCAGCTATGATGCTACGAATATAGCCTATTTGTCATAGTTTAGTTTCCTATTATTTGTATTTATTTATTTTGTAATAAATAGGTCTGCGGGCCAGTTCTGGGCACAACGACCTTAAGGGCAAATGAACACGTGTTTTCATTGCCTATGTGCCTCACATATTTTCAATACTTGAACGGTTGGTTAATACAGTGGTTAATTAATCGGCCAATTAACTACCCTGCGTCAACAAAATGTCTATGATTTGCCTCTTTCACTTGGGCTGGCAAATGGTAAGTTTGTAGTTAACGCTATTATAAAACTATTGTCATGTAGAATTATTTGGAATTTCAATATGCATTTCTGCATACAAATAATAATAATAATGGTAACAATACTAATAACAATATTACTACTACTACTACTAATAATAATAATAGCAATTATACATTTCCTTAATTACTAATTATTGTTAGTATTAGTTAATTATTATTAAGGTTTAAATATGTATGGAAGTTGACGGACCACCTATATATTTGTACAGCTCATTTACGACTTATTACAATGAATGTTGGCCTTATATAGGGCATTCCCTACTCTAGAAAAGTTGTAATCATGCTCATAAAAGTCATTAGAGCCTTTCCCTAGTAATAAACAAACGTCGTGTTAAGCTCAAGATTGATGGCGCCCTCACAGAACGGGCCAGGTCAGGAAGGAATAGAATTCAATCAGTGCGCAGGAATAATTTTTCATGAGACTGAAAAGGCAGAAGGGGACGGGGGTCAATGGGGAGGATGTCGGCTGCCGAAGCACCATCAACAACACCGCAAAAGAAAGGTAAAATAAATGTGCTGTGTACTCCAAAAGCAGTATCTTAAATCTATATGATTTCGAGCTCCCCACACAAGCCGTCAGAAAGACTCCTAGGTCTTATCAAACCCGGAAAACTACGAGCTGAATGAATTATGGGACGCTTCTGCTAAAGTCTGTTAAGGGAGTTTCTCGCAGAAGTACATCTGAAATATCTCTTTTAGGCTTTCATTCGGATTCAGAAAACTCCTTATTTCTGGGCCAGGTTGGAGCTTGAAATGTTTTTCGTAATCTCGGTTTTGCCATTGTACGCAAAATGAACTCAAAGGACGCGCAGCAGAATACTTATCAGAAATACACATAAGACCTTACAATATCTAAATAGTATAGTGTGTAGTGCTTTGCAAAAAAACGCATATTTTAACGAGAATCGCAGATTATTTATTATTTTAAGACGCAAATGTTTTTCGCATCAATTAGTCTATATTAAAGTGTAATATTAAAGTTGCCAATAAACCTGCAAAGTATAAACTCTGTAATATTAAGTTTCGCCGAATGATAACCTAATAAATATAATTGGAAAATGTAAACCGTCGTTGAAACATATATCTAGGCCATTTCCAATTAAAGAAATTGGTAACATTTAATAGAAATAGAACTCTTGTATAACACTTTCTATTGTTTCGGTTTTAACCATTAAAATTGATACGTATAGGCAGAAAATTTAACCTAAACCATTTTAAATATTACTTATTTCGATTTTGAATTATTTATTTTGTTTAAATCTTCACATACTTGGATGACATTAATTCTTTCCTGTGTCTAGATATTTAGCTCGGTCATTTTGATATGGAAAAAATGTTATGCACGTTTTACATTTTTAATGCTGCTTTAAGATATGTGGCATTATTCAGATGTTATTTTCGCTACATTGCTGTAAGCATGTACATTTTCACACTCAACATGATTGTGTTAATTCCTTTGATATTCCTCGCGTCAAAACATTCCGATTTCAGTTTATGTTTAATTGTGACGATGAACAACTCAGAACAACTCATTACAATTTCAAGTGCCCCAATTTAGGCTAACATATAAATGGCTGTCAGTACTGATCTGAAGCGTAAGTAGATCTAAATGTAGTAATATTGAGCCTGGCACAACAATGCCAGAATTGTTTCACTGAGAAGCAGTAATTCAAAACTAACTCTTATAGATACAAAAACAAAAAAACACAAATATGCCTACTACGTGAAGTTGGAAAATATGAGCGTGTGAAATGATTGAATAAATATGTAATATGTAAATAGTATAGCCCCGTATTTTAATTCTGGAGTCATTGTCTAGACAGGGTTTTATGGAAAATGTATCATTTTAACATTAAACATAACATTAAAATGCTACCGATTAAAGATTTAACACAAGACCATGATCATTTACCAATCACATTTAACCGTGAGTTTTTTTATTCATTAACCATTAGCATATTGATGCTCTGCTACAAGTCAACTCATAGATATTGAAATGCTAGCTTGTTACTGATCTAAGTTATTTTCAGAAGTACGTTCTTGTTCCTCTGATTAATGAATATTACCTTGTTTCAGCGTCAAGCTTGTGGTAATGTGCCGACGCTCGTAGTCTGTTGAAGCTACAACAGTCCATGGTTTTCTATACACCTACATTGTAAAACAAGCAGGAACTAAAAGGAAGAAGGAATTATTTTAGATCCACTGGTCCGCGAACAAATTCTAACATAGCCAACTAGATTATTTTTTATTGCCATACAAGTTCATGTCCATACAGCTAATAAAGGTATATATTTCCTGATGGCCTCTATGTAGTAACAGTACAAATAAACGTTATCTTAAAGTTATTATATCAGTTATTTAATTATGTTTTTAAAGTACGCTATGTATTGAGTGGGTTTGTTATTTTGTACGTTGACTCATTTTGCTAAATTAAAAATAATTAAAAATTAATTAAAATTAAATCTGCGATTTGAGTATTAATAAATATGACATATGCTTACAGATATGGAAATACAGTATAGTAACCCGGGATCGTGTATACTTATTCTGACAGCTTTAATTGCTCTTTTTCTCCTTTTTATATTTATTCTCCAAATTTATACGTTTCTGAACGGTTTAAACATTTCAGTGCACATGTTAGCATGTAACGTGTCGGTATAATTAGCAGTTGCAATTGTGTGATTTCAAACTCTTTCATAACATAACTCCATATCATGTAAATGGTCTTTATAGATATTATTCAGAACTATTCAGAAATTTATGTTATGTCTTTAACGTAAAGTCCTCTGCTAAGCGATGGGAAAACAACTCCATGCATAGATAAACGCTTATCCACATCAAATATAATTTATTGTAAACCCACATTCCACGTGAGTCTAAGTCGATAGATGTTTCTATTTTCTGGCTGAGTCAGAACAGAAGAGATGAGGTGTGTTTGTATGTATGTGTGTGTGTGTGTGGGAGAGAGGTACCATGCACCTGTATGCTTGACTGAGAATTGAGGCTGAATGGAAAAGTGCAGCGTCTCATACTCACAGTTGGTGCATACAGCTCAACCTCAATGCCCCATCTGTTTCCAGTTAGGAGTCCACAGACTCGGGCTCTGTTTGAGAGTCAAACTGCCAGTTAAAGTCTCAAAGACTTGTTCTAAAAAAAATACACCAAGTTGCCTTCTTTTAGCCATACTTTGAAACTCATTATTTATCTTTTTAAGCTGAATAAATGGCACCCCCACAAATGAAGACCTGCAGAATAGTTTTTGGGACTTGCACAAAAAACCTCTCAGTTCAGGTTACAGAGTCTTTCTCTCGTGTTGAATGAAACAAATCAATATAAAGATATGTTGTCAGAATCTGTAACCTTACTTTAGAGCAACATTATTATATTTCCAAATATGCATGTCGTTTTCTGGCCTTCTGTACAAAAACATTTAACAGTCTTAACAATTACCGCAAGAAACAGATCGTTTAATGGCATCGCCTTCCTGCCCAAATCTCTCATATACATCCCCACACACCCATAGTTGGCTGCTTCCCGCTTGGAAGGCGCTCTTTGCCTTGAATAAAGGGACCAGTGTAATTTTGACTTAAGGGAAATGGCCGAGCCCACCGACCTTTGGATAACCCAAACAGCCTGGCATGAAAATGAACAGCTTAACACAGGCTAGCCTTGAGTCCAGACCTTCAGCCCACCTCACCGATCCATGGGCTCGTGCACAGCCAGTCTAACACCGCTTTTACTTGAATATCTGATTCTCAACTAGTTGGGAAAAACAGGATCATTTCTGAGAGGTCATGATAAATTAAACCTGCATGTGAACCTGCTGTGCTCTTGTAAGACCTCTGAGACGCAGTTTGGGGTCACAAGGTCTTCTTTGTTCACCTTCTAATTTAAATGTTAAAAATATAAATTCAGATATGTGTTACATTTGGAGAAAATGTAACCTTTATTCTTGTTGGTTTAGGCCTGTAGAGCAAATCTATGGCAAAAATCTATAACAAATTAATGTTTGTTTCAAACAACCATAAATCAATTTATGAATGAGTAGATAAATACATGAACTAATGATATAGAACAATTCTCTTTTTTCTTTTATTTGGCACTACCTCTCAGTTATGAAAAAAAGTATTTTACAAAACCTTTCTCATGAAAGCCATTAGAAACAAATATAAAAGTCCCAATACACTAAAATGCTTATAAACAATTGATACTTTTATCTTTATTTAATCATCATATGATGATTAAATATCTTGTGCTTTGTATAATATACCTGTAAATATTATTTACACAGATATGTAAATGTGGATGCATGGTGCTCCTGTATCTTAACTGCTTGATCATTGCGTTAGCAGCTCAAAGGTTGAGGGTTTGATTCCCAGGGGAACACGTGCTAATAAATTATATACCTTGAAAGTGCTGTAAGTCGCTTCCAAAGTCTGCCAAATGTAATGAATGTTTGCTATTGTAGATTTATACATATACATATAAATATCACCAATCATTTGCAGCAATCCTCATCATGCTTATAAGCTAGTTATTAAAGCCCCGAGATACACACACATGCACACAGTGATTATGCACATTATTTTGCCATCATAATCGCCTATTCTTTACGGCCAGTTTGAGTTAGAACATTGTAATTTTCCTGTTTAAAATCTAAAATGCTGGGCATAGAAGATTGAGCATTTTGTAAAAAGTGGTGTCACATAAACTAAAAATATACATCTAAACATCTAAATTCACTGGGAATTCATCAACAATATAATTTAATATAATTTAATTTCTAATAACCTTAGGTTATTACCATGAAGACTGTTAGTCTGTTGGCACTTGCGATTTAAAAGTCTTGGGTCCGATTCCCAGGGAATACACATACTACTGATAAATCGTATGTTATTTATATTCATACCTTATATGTTATGTTAGAGGGGGATTTATTCTTATCACCACTGTATTTTAAACAGTATCTGTATTTGTTCACCAATTTTCAGGGGTCCTGGGTCTATTTTTGTGACCAGGAAGCTGAGCCTGGATCACTTTTTCTGCTTTGAATTACATTATAAATACAAGTGTTCATGCTTTTAGAAGACTCTTCTCCAAGCAGTGTCACTTGCCTGAGAGCCTTCCGGTCAAATATACCATTTATTTGTTTTACTGAACAATGACAGTGCTGGGTGCCATGGACAATTTGGGTCATACTTAAAAATGCTAGGAAATGGTTTAAAGGGTGGGTCTGATTTTTTATTCAAGAGACAGATATCCAGCAAAGCATTTCTGGCATACTGTGCAGCATTTGCTTTAGGAACATAAGGTACAGAAGCAGACAAACCCACAAGATTGTCCTCTAGTTTCAGAAAAGATCTTAGATTTTCAAAGGCACCAAAATATGGTTAAATGTCTAATATTTTGATATGAAGTATCTGAGATAGTTACACACATACTTTTTTTTATAAATCTATATACTCTTACTGTATATAATTTTTTATTTCAACCCTTGCATCTGTGTTTTTATTGTATGTTTTCATTGTCTCTTTATTTCACCTAGAAAGGGGAACAAATCAAAGGTTTGCTTTAAAGTATCTGCTTATTATATGTTTACATGGTTTAAAAACACGCATTCACACGTTAGGAGGTTACAAATCTGATCTTCCCCATCTCAACTCATGAGCAAGATAGTGAATTTAATGTTATAACCAGGTTATAACACTTGAAGAAATCTAAAACCAAATGTTTTCTGTGATGTTTTGGAGATATTCACACAGAGGTCTTCCCAGCTCAAGTTTATTCCATGTTTCCACATGACTTGTACCACAAATCCAGGATTTACTTCTTCAAGCTGACTGTTATAAACAGACACACACAGACACACACACAAACACACACATGAGAATATACACAGATCAGAGGTGGAGAGTCAGTGTCCAAGTCAACATGTGTTTGCAGCCCTTTTTTAGCCCATTTGGATCGTGTTTTTTTCCAGGGAATTTATGGACAGATAATATGTATATTTCAAATACACTGTAAGTCAGTTGGGAAATAAAATTATATTCTAAATGTGTAAATATAATCCATTTTACTTCCATAATGTGATTTCTTAATATAAATAGGTATTTATCAAGAGAAATGTGGTCTAACTTTTTGACTTCTCTCAAGAATATGCACAAACAATTAAAACATGCATTATGAAAGTAAATAGGGTTAATTCACATTTGTTCACAATTATTTGTATAGTTCTTTTGCAGTGCATATTGTTTCGAAGCAGCTTTACAGAAAATGCATGTTTCTATGTTAGTCTGTGTAAGAGGTGATATACGAAGATACAGTTGTAAAACAATATAAATGATGTATTTGCAATTAGCAATATTATGTTCATTTTATGGTGATGATAATGCGATCATAAATATTACTATATATCAGTTTTATATCAATAAAACTGTTCACAAATCCATTCAACACTGCTCCAGATGCCAGAGGTCTGAAAATAAAGCCCAGTTCACACCTTAAACGACTTTTGTGGCTGCTTGTCAGTGGCTGGAGGTTGGATCACTAGTAACGTTTGTGAATAACATTCAATGACGTTGCTCTTTGTAAACAACAAATACATTTTTTTCTGCCAAAAACAAACATTTTGTAGGCAAAAGGCTTAATATAAATGGGACCAGAGTATAGTGCATAATATGAACAATGAACGAGAAACAACGCATGATTTCTGCCATTGCGGCTATATATCTTCTGCGAAAGCTGCGGTTGTATGAAGTCCGGTTCCAGCAGTACTTCAGACTGGACAGGACCTGACACATTTTTTCCATGCATGATTTTTTGAAAATTCGTGTCTGTATGTACACAGACATATCATAATGTATAGGGAAATTGTAACTGTTGAAATCAAGTTATTCCCATCTATCAACGAACACCCACTACAGCAGATGAGTCACGTGCACTTCACTGACTTCACTCCCATTGGTAGTCGCTCATGAAATTTGCTGCTTATTTGCATAAATTTAAACTTTTCAACTTCAGCTTGCCACGCCTACATTATGTTGCCTATGGTCTCTGTCGCTCGTGTCGCCGTTAGTCGGTTGCTCTCCATTGAAATGAATGGGATCGTGTCGCTTTGTTGCTGGCGGTGTGAAATGTCAATGTAATAGATTTCACAACCACTCCCTATAGCCACAATAAACTAATCAACTATAGACAGAGTTTGACAGGCAATTCTGCTTCACAGTAATTGACTCAAACACTTCTTGATGCTTCACCACTTGCTCTACTCAGCTCTTCAACAGTGAACACACTGTGAGTTTTATATGGTCAGTGATTGGCAGAAATGTAGCTCAGTGCAAAAAATAGCTTAATCCAAAGCCACAAGTATTAGAAAATTCACCCCTCAAGAATGTAAAGTAAACCAATACATATTTCAAATAATTTATCAGGAATGACAATCGTCATATGGATTCAATTTTGGGCTGACAAACCAAATATGCCCTGTTATATCAAACCCAACCAGTTTTTCTAGAAGCACTCAAACACACAGCAGAGAAACTCAATAAGGAGGGTGAGGTCTGCTGGAAATGCTTAAATTAAATCAGTTCAATTGAAACATTTGGCAACATTCTCTGATATTGTACTTTTTATAATGTCTCCAGCAAAGTGTACGGCACAAAATATTGTCTTAAATTACAGGTAAAACATGTAAAATCTACGAGAAATGCAGTAGTACGCCAGTGCTGGTGTTCAAAAGCTAAAATGGACATTTGATATTACTTGTCTAATGTTAGTGAGGTATGGCAAAACTCCATGTTTCCTTTTGTCCTCTGAAACCCTCACCCCAGATATCAACAGGTCCTTTATTTGAACTGGTTAGGTACCAGTTAGTGGAGCATATTGTGTGTGATTGTTTGACAGGATGGAAAGTTTTCTTTCAGGTATGTAGCTTAATTAAACGTAATTGTATATAAAACAGAAAGTGTGAAATTGTAACGGAGACACTGACACAGTGGGATCCATATGCAGCAGTTTATTAGGTAGAATAATCAATATACAGGCAATGGTCAAAAACTGGCAAACAGAGCAATGTAGACGAGACAGAATCAAAATGAGAACACAGGCAAGGGTCAAGACAGGCAGCAAACAATCAATAACAATGTTCGTAGCAAAAACAAGAGGCAGACAGCAAGGGGTCAAAAACGATAAACAGTCCAATTGGCAACGGGAAAGCAGTCCGGGAAAATGCTCTGAATTGTAGCTCATGGCAATACAAGACATCGCACTGAGTGGTGAGTGATCCTGGGCTTTTTAGAGCGGCTGATTGGGAACAGGTGCCAAACAGGAAGTCATCAGACCTAGGTACGGAGGTTGATGGGAAATGTAGTTCAGAACAGAAACTGGTATTTTGGCGAGGGCTTGCTCTGGCGGCCAGAAGGAGGAGGAGTGGCGACCTCCTCTGTAACGGAAATAAATGAAGTATGCACATGAGGGATGAAGGTCAGGCTTAAGAGAGGCAGGGGAAGACTAACCCTGCAAAAGCTGTGAAAAACAAAATACAAAAATGTAGATCTGAAGTGCAGACATCTTGTACAAACTGACATTTAGCAAAATTCTATTTATGTAAACAGTGGGACACATCTCCATTTAAATACAACAAACTATTTTTTCTTGTATGTTCTCAAAACACATAAATGAGGTATCATCTTCATGTCAGAAAGTTTTGAAAGGCAAATTTAGTCATAAACAACATCTGACTGTACCTAAAAGATCAAAGTTAATGCCAAGCAAGTCTCAACCCCCTATTCAGCGTCTGCTCTAAAACAGCAGTGTAGGGGAAAAGACTTCAAAGGCCAAACAGAGAAAGTCATTTTCCTTATCTTAATTGATGCACAATTTTAATAACAACCTTACACTTTTGGGACTATGTCTGGATTGTAGGGAGTGGGTCTCAAAACTCTGCAACTCAAATCAAGTGGACATGAAATGTACTGTAGTTTATTTAGAGACCTGAATAATACTACAAAACCCAATAACCTTAAAGAAACAATCCATAATGCAGCCACAACTGACAAAAATACTTTACACAAGCTCATCCATCCCTGAGAATAACACATATCATTGCTGGCTAGAACAAGTTAAGCATGATATTCTGTAAATATCCCTTAACATGCATTTAATTTCTCCGCTATTTTAGTTATCTCTTTCTCAATCAAAGGTTGACTATCACACAATTATACCTCTTCAAGTCTGTCATACCGCACAATTGCTACACTTTAAGCACTCTGACCTTTGACTTGCAACGTTTCAAGTGCTCTCCGACACCACACTGGAGCGCTCTTCGACACCATACTGCCAAAGTGCTTCCACTGCCAAGAAAAATAAACAACACATCTTGCCTTGAGAAGTCTGTATAGAGGAGCTGTCTGGTTATCTTTTGGCTTTGTGCACTTCTTGTGCTGTCCGCATATGCAGCTAACACATCCCTCTTATGTTCCTACTGAGCTGCATGAAGAAAAAAGCCACAACAAATACATAAATGTCTATGTAAGTACTATTAGGGCAACAGATTTCCTTTGGACCATATTATTGTCCACGCTATATATATGTTTAAATTATTAATTAGAATAATTATAATAAGATTAACGCTATTAAACTGTTTTACAAAGTAACTACCCAAAATATGAATTTATTGTTTATCAGAAGTAATCAGTACTTAAGTTATTACAATGAAACATTAACTAGTTTGTTATAGTAAATGTGATTATATCACCCATGGGTAGTCAAACATAGTTACGATCACCAGCTGGAGTGCTCTTGACATCCACTAGAGGGTACTCCCCTGACCATTGCCATTCTGTCATGAACTACATGATACACTAACACTCTGTCTGGGCTCGATCATCATAACGCTCGGTCATCATCCCTAATTGCATTCAGCTGTGTTTCATTAAGCTGTTAAGATCACCCTATATAAGCCTTATGTCATTTAGTCATTGTTTGCAAAGTCTTGTTAGTGTAACACTGCAATTCTGAGCAGTCTGTCATTTCTTCCTGTGTTCTGGTTTTGATCCTCTGTCTGTTTTCCTGGCCTATGACGTGGATTACGATTGTGGATTACATTCACTAAAACTATGTTTGAATGTTCTCCCCTATGTTTTAGAGCACATTGTTACAAACATACAAATAGCCACCAGAAATTTGCGTTCAGCTAACGAACGTCGCCTTGTGGTTCCATCCCAACGAGGGAAGAAATCACTTTTCCGGACTCTTACTTTCACTCTGACGCTATCCAATCAGGAGCCTTGACAGTGAACGTGAACAGCGACCAAGGGCCAGTGGTCATTTGACTCAACAAGACAGGCATCACAAACAAGGCAAAGGGGAAAACTCTGACAGGAAAAAAGAAATAGAGGGGCAAGAGTGGATGATTTGACTGTCAATTCTTTCTTCCACACCTAAAACTGTCACAACCGCACATCATCCTTTCATCAGCAGATTCTTTCCTGTTCTCCTCTATATTATCTTAAAAACAAGGGAGCTGCATTTGGAGTTCGGTGACTAAGACAGAGAGAATGATTAAATTCTATTTTAAATGGCAGGTATAGGCTATAGTAGTCATGGTTCTTAACTTTTGAAAAGTGTTAATATTTTATGTTGTTTGGTGTTTTTCCCAATTCAAAAGTGAAAATTCCATCAGATAGTCATTTCCTTAGAGGTTTCTGCTAAAACATACTTATCGCCAGCTTAAACCTTCTGTCTTGTTGTGCCCAACAAGGAGCCAGAGGCTGGTTAAGAAAGTGTGAACGTTTAGAAGAACGTTATCCTCTCCCTGTAGATCTAATCATAATGTAGTGTATACAGTATGTTCTTGTATAGAACATACTGTACTGTGCTGTATAGCTTTAGGTATTAAACATTTTCTGTCTCTGATTTGCTTACTTTCAAAAACCTCTTTAAGACACATAGTAGCTGCTTTTTCCTTCCCTTCTCCATGTGTGAGTGAGTGTCAGGAGTGAGAAGAGAGGTAGAAGTTAAACAGCAGTATAGGTCTACACAGGAAATCAGGGCTGATCAGCAGAGTTGTCTGTCAACACAGGGATCAGCCCGCCAGCCCAACAGAACAATGGCTGTGAGGGAAACATTACAGGCCAGGAATCTCAGCTGCCACCAACTCTGGAGATAAACCATGGAGGAAATTCACCCAAACACACATATAGCCAACAGATGGATTGATTATTCTACCACATTCAGGCTCTAATAGCCAGACATATAAGAGTATGTGAGTTCTGATACATATTGTAGATTGTAGTATGTTACATAATGCAGTTTGATGTAGGGGGGGTAAAAATTATTAATTATTAACTGTTTTTATTACAGCAATAACTCCTTGATTGTTTTATCTTTCATTAGTGAAATTTGTTAAGGGATTCATAACTATTGCCTATACTTAGGGTTTGCTATTTGAACATACCCACAACCCTTACCGAAACTTTTGTGGCATGTTGAACAGGTTTCATTTTTTTAAGAAATTGGACCTTCACTTAGTCAATAATAAAACAGGTAACAAAATCCAATGGTTCTTTTAACTTGGGCCAGTATGCAACCACCTAAAAAACACTCAGCTCAATTGCATAGTACTTTATTTATGTCAACTTATTATTTATAAATTCAGGATTATTTAAAGCAAGAAGTAATTTGCCACAAATGAAACTTTAAATTTCTTGTTGTACCAGCAGTAGCCCTCTAGCAGGGCCTGTATATGCTCATGTGTTTATGTGTCACGCTACCATGTGCCACAGCAGTGCTAACACATTCCTGAAGTGGCTTCTATTACTAGGCAGGAAATCTAAAACCAATCATCCAATACAAAGTGAGGGTAAGATACACTGTGAAAACAAACAATGCACCCCAGCTTGTTGATTTAATGCGTTTGTGGACATGATTGCTGAGAAAACTCAGACTCTTGCCAAGAAATGAATACAGCATGCACCCTGCTTTCTCTCATCTATTTGGGGAGAAAATTATTAAATATAAGCTTAACTCCTGAATAAATACGTTTGAGATGGAATCACAAATGGTTCAGGGTCATTCTTCTGAAAAGACCATGGTACAAAAAGATTAATTTACAAAGTCCAAAAATAAATCATTGCACATCGTTGTTTTTGAACTTTTCAGCTAAACCTTAATTGCTTAGGCAATGAACTACACAGACTGAAATATTTCAGACCTGCACACATTAAGACCCTGGAGCAAATCCCCTGTGATCTGACAGCTGACAAATCTAGGGCATGATGGGAGTAGACCCCAGATGACATCAGATCCATGCTGTTCCCTGTAACAAGAGATCATGTTTTAATAGTCTTTATCTATCTAATGAAGTTTAATATTGTTCTTAAAGTAAACATTACAATTTTAAAAAAGTACATTATTTACTTAATCTCTAAATTCTGATTGGATGCCGTTGCTGACAAACACATACCTACTTAGGCTTATGAACTATTTTACATGATTAAAGAATTTTTAGATTATTATTAATAAATGTGTTTAAAATAACTATGTGTTTAACATTTGTTTTTTTCATGTTTTACTGCTACAGTATTTTTAATAAAAAGCAATAAGTCACTAAAGATTGTGCATCGATTTTACCATAGGTTGTTGTGATTTGCTTTACACTACACTACGAATAACAATTTTGTCATAGACAATATCTGTTAATAGGTAAAGAATTTATCGTGAGTAAAAGCAATCATCATTGATCTTGTTTTACATTTTTTTTTACAAAATATCTTGTTTACTACACAAAAGGTGAACAATATTACCAGTTTGCTGCCACATAAGCACTGTTTACACGTATCAGATTTACTCAGAAATGGCAGCAAAGGAGATGACATTGTTTTTCCCCTTATTCTTCTTTCGTTTCCTGTTTTAGTGACATGTGGTGCCTCTATGGCTGCCAATGGTGGAAAAAAGCCACAATCCTTTCTTACCCTCTGTCAGAGGGGTGAGAAATGGGACATTGTCTTATCTCAGGAGGGCATGGACCTCAGCCAAGCCTGTCCTAGTGCTTCCTATTTTCACACCCTGAGCACCTGCCCTCCACAGAGCATGACGAAGAACGCTGCTAAG
The DNA here is from genome assembly GCA_036877585.1 of Botia kubotai. Lineage (NCBI taxonomy): Eukaryota > Metazoa > Chordata > Actinopteri > Cypriniformes > Botiidae > Botia > Botia kubotai. The sequence goes on from JAZGTI010002253.1 coordinate 28,464, forward strand.
AGTGCAGCCATGAAAGGCATTGTTAATGGCCACGCCCACTCAGTCATCTCCACACCTTACTTTTCAGTGTGTAGGTCACATGCATGCATTTGTGAATGGCTCTTTTTCAAGAAGCTCTTCAACTGGTTTTTAACCATAACTGACTTGCAGTTGTAAAAAGTTAAGTTATTAATTAACAAAAAGTTTGTTATTAATGTTATTTAATGCTTTTATCTTAGAGGTCTAAAAACACCCCAACTGATTTTTACTGACAATGTAGTTTAGGACCACAATAGACTTAATGAATATATCAAACAGAGGTATCTATAAGACCAAACATTAACCAGTAGTGGAAATGTAAAGTGATCGTTCAGATTTAGAAAGTGCATTTTTTTCTGTCACAGAAAGCAGTAATTTTTCAGTTTGTGAATGTTGGAATGGAAATATAGTTTTCTTTGTGAAAACAATATCCAAGGAAATTTTTTTGGTAAAAAAATAGCCAAGGAAAAATTTGTTTTCTATAAAAAATGATCAGAGGTTCGACCTCAGGTTTTACAACAACACAGAAAGATATTGATAGATAAGATATCGCTCTGATATTTTTTCCTGCATATAGAGAAAACCTTCTGTTCATCCTGTCTGTAGCATCAGAATATGATTTCCACTTGTAAATGCAGACTTGGCTTGTTGGTTCTGAAGAAAAAATGTTTAATGCTCTCTTTGTAAGTCGTTTGGACTCTGCTTAATGAATAAATGTAAATGCAATGTGATATTTTAAGCACATGATATATCTACTGTATTTTCTGGAGCCCAACACATTCTAATGTTAAGGTGTTATGTTCACACTAGGAACAAAAACAGTAACTATAAAAAATTTAAAAATCGTTCTTAATGTAAAAGCCAGACCAAGATGAACATTTGTAGTTGAGAACTATATAAATGTTTATCTTTTTCTGAAAATAACTGATCATTTTAATCCTGGAATATCAAAAGAAAAACTGAATTTCTTTTTGACTGAAGAAAGAAGGACAAACATCTTGAATGACATGGGGGTGAGTAAACTATCAGGAGATTTTCATTTTAGGGCATCGTTTATATAAAGCTACATTTAAAAAAATGTGGATGTGAATGAGTTTTTACTTTGCAGGTATTAGTCAAAGGGGCATTAACATGGCAGCATGATCTGATGTTTACATCTTTCCACCTTATATGTATACAGCTGAATTATTACAAAACCAGTATGGATACACATCACTCCATTGTGCAACTATTGTGCTGGTTGACAGCTAACCCATAATCTGTTAACGGGAGTTACATAATAACTCACCCAGTGAAAACACGGCCTGACTAATGTATTGTCCTCTGTTAAATCTTTGTCTAAACATTTAACAGCTAAAGATAAACAGAGTTACAATTTAGCTGGATACATCAAATAAAGCAACAGCACACAGCTGAAAGACCTCATAGAGAAACACTGTGAATGATTCAGACATTCAAAGTGAATTTTGGTGGAAGATAATTTGTGTAGAAAACATTAGAAAGTTAAATAAGTCATACTCCATGCATCATGCTTGGAGATTGTTAAATGTAGTTAGGGGTCAATCCTTAAATGGGCGAAGACCCATATTCTATTTAGTAGTTTTCTTATTATTAGGGTACTGAAGTACTGAAAGTGTGATGGGCCCTATTGTTTTCCATAGGATTATTATTGTTATTTTTACCCCTTAACATGCTCTAAAACTCCTGAAATTTGCCACAAATTTGGGAAACTTTTCAACACTTCTCCTAGGGATTACAAGTGATTGTCACCAAATTTGGTGAGCATCATTCCAAGACACTGAAGATTCAAAATTTAGAAGGGATTTTTGATATCTTGAACGTTGTTGCCATGGCGTGGCGGTAAAATTCTGGTGAAAAATGGAAACAGGAAGTCTCTAATATCTACAGCATGCTCTGAGCGATTTACATCAGACGTGGGGAATATGTTTGGTGTAGTGAAATTATGACATTGTTATGACTATTGTGAGTCATGATCATAGTGCCAACAGGAAGTGCATCACTTAAAACAAACTTTATACAAGTCAACTTACATTTAGCCAAGTCACTTCAGACTTGGTCAGAATAATGTAGAAACATTGCTGATATAAAGCTCTAAATGGATTTGTGATATCTTAAATATTTTTGTCAGGGCAATGCGTCAAACTTTAAACCATATTTAGGTGTATTTTAGGTACTTGAAATGGCATGAAATTAGGCACACACATCATAGTGGTCAGCGTGAACAAAAGCTTAGATATGGGCGTGGTGTGGGGGCTCTTTGGCGCCCCTATTTGACTCAAGTGATGAGCTTAGTTTTACCTATGGTCACCAAACTTATTGTTTTCAGTAAGACAGACAACTTTAAAAATTACATTCATTAGCTCAGCAACAGGAAGTCTGACATTTTGGATCAAATTTGGATTTTTAGACAATTCCAGGCTCTCAACTTTGAAATACTCATTCTAGAGAATTTAAAGGGTTGTCACCAAACCTTCACTTGTGTGATGACCCAACATCACAGTGGCAAAGTATCTTATTTGATTGATGTATATGACATCAAGTGATGCTAGTAAATATCACTTTTGAATAAAAGGCAAAGCCAGATGCTGTTGAATGGTCAGAAATTAGAGGTGAGTTTCTTGGTGATTTTCCCAAGCACACAAAATACTTTTATAAAACTAACCTTATGTCAACAAGTCTCAACTCAAAATATTAGCACAAATTGTTGAACTCACTAATTTGTTGAACTCTTAAACGCTTTCTAAAGTAAATGATTATATGGGTTCATGTTGTAACTACAGATTCCTGTCGTTTCTGTCTAGTGAAATTATTTACTGCAATGATGAATTGATATGCATGTGATTTATATGTGTCTTGTTTATATTTGATCGATCACACATGGATATTCAAACAAACTCATTTGTGTTTTGTAAAACTGATTTAGTTCATACCCATTGAAGTAAACCATGGTGACAAAGAAGCAGATTAAGTTAACCACAGAAAAGCTCCCATTGACCTGTGTTTCTCTTATTGTGGAATCAGGTTACATTTTTAACAGATAAGACTGTGATAGGACTAGTTGCTTATACATAAACTCATTGATGTTTATGGCCTTAGTATAATCAGAGTAATGAAGCATTTTAACTACTGTAAAACTACTACATTTTAACTAATTTAACTACTACATACTACATTCATATTAAGCATTGCTTACATGCTTAATATGATACATGTCATCTATCATGTTAATTGACTAAATGTCTCAGTCTCAGAAGTACAGTCTGAATACATTACCCTCTCATTGACCACTGAGAGAGGTATGAGCCTTTACACTCAATGACAGGTATTTCTGATGAACGTCCATTTATACAAATGGTCCAAATGTGTTGTAGTCACCAGTTCAGTCAACTTTATATTCATAATTCAACTACATTCTAATTATCCCTAAATAGTTTTATTAATATACATCTTATAAGAAACATATAAATATAAATTTGTAATAATAGCATGTATTCTGTTTTCCATGTTGTACATTTCTGACAATTTTTCTGTTTTCTGTATTTTATTTTTTATTATATGTAAAGCTGCTTTGAAGCAATGTAACATTCTAAAAAGCACTATATAAATAAAATTTAATTTAATTGAATAGGAAGGTAATTTTTTAGGCCATTTCTTAAAACACTAGAGATGAATTTGTTTCTTGCACTGTAATTAGTTGAAACAAATACAATATAGGTGGTAGAAGCAGTGTTGGCACGTACTGTAGAAGTGGTGGTAACTTTCCAAACAAACAAAAGTCTTTTCCCTTCTTGGAATTAAAGAAATGTGAAACTGATATGTCTTCAAGCACTTCAGAAATGTTGTTTTAACACCCCACCCTGATCGCTCTTTGGCTGACATCCTTTTTCACTGCATCTCCATCATCGGGCGCTGGAGATGGAGTTTCCGATGTCAGGATAAGAGCTCTCCCCCATCCCATCACCCTGTCTCCACAACTATGGACACTAATTATTACTCTTTTCTCTACCTTAGGCAGCCAGACCAGCGTTAATGTGGTTCAAATAAATCAATGTTAAACCTCAACTCATCTTCTGATGGTTAACCTTGTCCCATACATCATACAAGATATATTGCTGGATTGTTGTGACAGCTCTGACACAAAAAACGAACACCAAGTTTTATGAGGCCTTAAATGATAAATAATCTTCATCATGCAGAACATTTAAAAAAAGATTTGGAAGATCTGGACTTTGGCTCATAAGCACATGGTGTAACAGAGTGCACAGTAAATAGAAAAGGGATTTTTCAGATAGTTTTGTCTCAGCAATGGAGCAAAGTGATATCAGAGAGCAGTTAACTTGGCCTGGACTACAGATGGTGTGATGAAGTCAGGGCACACAGGCCAATAGCTAATTAATCATTCCCCTTGACTAGTCAGTATAAGATAATGAGGTCTTCAAGTGGTAATTAATTCACACCAAAATAGAGCGCCATGTCAGTTCCCAAGAAAGGCAGGGTGTGGATTAAACAGTGACCTGAGTTTATAGTCATGTCCTAAAGCTCACTTAGCACCTGAGTAGTGTGCTATTCAAGCCTCTAACAAGAAGATGGCATGCAAAGGACAAATGGCAGTAAGAAGGAATGGCATGAACAAAGGTCTTTTTCTCTCTTATTTTTTGAAAATCACGTCCCTACTATTTTACAAAGGTCAGTGAAATAGGTAACCTGAAAAATCTCTTTTGATTTTTTGACAGTCCTTATTCTATGAAAAAATGTAGCCATTGCCTGTGCTTTATTAGCCAGTTAGAAACCTTGAAAATGCCACTCTGCTGGCCAATTATTCTGTGCAATGTACTGATTTTTTGCTATGGGGTGGTAAGTTTGAAAAACATGTCAAGCTTGTCACTTTGCGGTAAAGGCAGAAAGATTGTTTTGCATGTACACTTGCTTCACCTGCATCAAAGGTAAGATCTTAACATCACTGAGGACCTACACAGAGCAATTCGATAGTCAACAATAGTGAGAAACAGCTGAGATATAAATCAGATCGCAATCCTGAGGCAAGCTGAACACAAAAGAGCAGATTTTAAATTCAAACGCACCTACAAGTAACTTGCAATATTATGTTTTAAACAGAGATGGTGGTAGAGAGGCAATAGAGAGTAGAGGTAGAGAGTTCCATATTGTAGCTTTATAAAGAAAAGTGTGAAAATTATGATATAACATATAAAAAACATGCAGATTTTCATTTCATGGATGTCCTACTACATCTGTAAAAATGTGCAATGCATTTAACTTGACCTTACATTTCCAGTGTAACAAATAAATCAGAAATAGTATCAATTTTAGCTTTCGTTAAATCTCCTCCTTGACTTATTACTTGATTATTTGATTTGATCGTTAGACAAAATTGTCTTCACTAGTTGGAATCTATTTGTCAAGTCAAGCCAGCTAAATGCAGTTTGTGCAGACATGCAGGCATTTGTGACGGCATGCACTGGACACACAATTGCTGTATTTGACGATGTATGCAAAAACACAAACTTTGAAGATAATTATTTTGTAAACAAAACAAAAAAAATTGACCTTAAACAATAGATGGCTCACACCGCCAGGTTCATACAACAGAAAAACAGAGAAGCTAAAAGCATGGATGGATGAAGAGAGTCCCTCTTTATGCTGTCAATTGCATGGCTCCCTGTGTCTCTCTGGAGGTCAAAGATCGTCCAGCTGCAAACCCACCCAGCTCTCCTGACACTGCAGTTTAAAGATGCTGAAAAAAAAACGCCGAGGTGTGGGGTCCCTGAGCCCATCTGGTTCCGATTACCCCCAGACAATCTGAACTTTTTATCAGCCTCATCGACAGCACACTTGTACCAGGGTTGTAGCACATTTCTCAAACTACCAGTGACAGCTTTATTGTGATCCACAAATGCTGCATTTAGAGCATTTAGAAGTTGGAAATGACTTCTCAGTATTGTGACTTTTTTCAGAGTCAAACAGAATATTAAATGAGAAAATAGAGGGTGTGGCTTGCTTCTTTTCATTGGAAATTGTATCTTAAAAAGTAGCCGTTTCATTCAGAAATGGAGCTGACAGTTGGAGGTGAATGGTTAAAGGATGTTCTGCCAAGCCATAAAACTGATGTCATCAAGTGTCTGCCATTGTAAAAGGGAAGACATTTTCTTTTGTGGATTGAATTTGATTTCATGTGGATTTCAAGACTCCTTAAAATAGTGCCTATAAGGTTTATCAGAGGGTTCATGTTGAACTGAGGGACCACAAATATCGCTTCTACGATCTTTCTACAAAGTTTTTTATAGTGGATGAGGACAGTTTATGCTTACCTGCAATAGCACACCATGTGGCGATACTGAAAATGCAACATACTGGTTTTGCTCTACAAATTTCAAATATCATATTGCTTATTCCCTCTGGGGCTGGTGATAATTCCATACTTGTCAAACACACATAACGACTACTTACTGCACCTACATTATCCAAATCACAATAAAGTTGTTAGGGCTGTGCTGACGCTTCAGTATGTGGAATACACGATACACACTACTTTTCCAAGGAATGTGTGTATGTGCCTGGCCTGTCATCCCACATTGAACTTTTGTTTAGTACTTAAGCATGCTTAGCAGAAATATTTTGCACCTGTGGGAAAATCCTCATATCCATAAACAGTTGTGCAGAAACAAACACTGGAATCATTCATCAACATAGTAGCTAATTATTTTGCCAGGGAGCTTGCTGAAAGAACCCCAGGTCAGGAGAATTCCCCACTATTGCTATTAAAGCGTTGTCTTTGTGTTTATGTTGGGACAATAAAAATCACCTCAAACAAATATAGTACAGAACACTCGCTAATCAACCCATTCCCTGCTAAAGATGTCAGATTAATTTTTCTCTTTCTCACTTTTTATACTTTTAAGGAATTGGTTGGGGCGAGCTGTCTTATTGGTAATTTGAACATAAATTTTTCTGCTAATACTAATAAAGCGTTTACACTGACAACAACGTGCATAAGTGAGAGTTTGGGGCAATTTAAGCCTGTTGAGGATGTGACAAAATTAAAAGGGTTTAACTTCATGCGAATTCTCAGGTGACTACAGTGCCAAGGATTCCAATTCCGATAGATTACTTCAAGCAGTATAGACTTCCTTGTCAACTACTAATGTGAGTGGAAACAGTACATTTATTGTTTAACTTCTCTTGTAATGTTGACATAAGGCCTCACTTCTGTAAGCATTTACCAATTTGATTTATTTTGACAATTTATAAATGCAAATGTATAACCAATAACCATCTATAACCAATTCACAAAGACATTTAATATGCATGTAATGTATATGCATGCATGAAACCCTATGTCCCTATCTTCATTTACAACACAACAGATATGAATTTTAGTTGCATCTTGTGCCTACTTCCCTCTTTTCCACCAACATTGTTACATTCGTTACATCTCAATGCTGACCTTCTTCCCATGTCATCATCATGGGACAGTTTGGCTCTTGTGAACACAAGCCATTATTTACCTCCTGTCACCCAACTGTCAGACCTCCCATGGTGAGAAGAACTTCCCTAACTTATGCTTGTGCATGCCAAAGATTCCCACTTGCAGCTTCTATTTTTTACAGGAACTTCCTCAGTCTCTAAAACTGATATCAAACATTGTTGCATTATATTGCACTGTTGCAGTGTCGTTTGGCTAATGCTAACTCTACTACCATCTATTCTGTGTGTAGACACATACCATATACCTGTGTGTTTTAACATCCTAAAACTGCATTAGATTTCTCCATACGATGTCTTAATGCTTCTGATGCAAAGGACTGAAATGTTTAAACAGATGGCAGTTTGTCCACCTTTCCCATTCAGTTTCTCCACCCTTGATGTGCATGACTGGATATGCAAATCCAGAGATCTCCACCTCCTTCACTGCCATCAAAAGCTAAAATGATAACATCCAGTGTCCTGCAGCTCTGCTAAGACCACCTAAGTGGTGTTGTGAAACTTTGGAGGGATGTATACAAATGTTGACCATTTGCCCTATCCTAATTGGATGAGATGTGTGAATGCAGAAGTCTGCCTTCATCTGAGCAGAAAGTGAGAAAAAGCTTTTGTTGCTGCCCAACTATCAAGGCTGATGAGCTCCAAATTGCTTCCCATCTGCACTAATAAAAAGCACCAGGTGATAGCACCTCAAGTGTCATGAGGGCCTTAAGGAAGATGTGCTTAAAGAGTTAAAAGCATTAATTGCTGTGGACAAATTGGGGCTTTATGCCTTGCTACAAAATGCATCTGTATGTTTTTCTCTACATCTTTCTCTGTATCTTTTGTGATTATCTTTGTTGTCATTTCTTAAATTTTTCTGTGCACAGCAGTCTGTGGCCTCTGTTAAAATTTTGCTTTGGGATGTTGATTTGAGACGAGATTATCAGAAGATCTTATGTTTGTCAGATTTTTGGTGTCTGTGTAAATGTTGGTGAAGGCAAATTATAATTATTGCTGTGCTCTTGAACAAAATTCCCCAGAGAAAACTTGTATGGCAGGTGTAAATGGTTGCTCGTTCATATCTCAAAAGACATAATGGAGTTCTCAGATATGTTTCATCAAGCTTGTCTTGAGTATTTTGGTAACACTTTATAATAACTACACCCTATGAATCATTAGTTAAGCGTTGGTAAATAGTTAATTAATAATTTATAAAGCATTGTTCCTACATTAATAGATATTTGTAAGTGGTTTATAAATACAGCTATAAATGCTTTATTCTTGCTTTATAAGCGTCTATATAATATGCTTAATAATTGTATTTTCATACTTTATTAAGTGGTCTTGTCTTTGCCTTTTCGACTTTTGTCGGAGTTCTCCATGTTAGTGGACACTGCTGCACAATCCCTTTGTCCCCCGTTGATGACGTGTGAACGCGCGACTTTTCCTTTGTCCCATATTGATTACCCATGAAAGCGAGAGCGC